>JAQZBX010085684.1:0-13094 GCA_029593785.1 Cabassous unicinctus
TACCTTCCATACTTAAGTTACTACAATGATTTTGGAAACTGTTTCCAAGCAAACTTCTGACAACATACAATTACCATCAACATTAAACAAACTTGTTAGAATAATGATTTAATTTGGATGCATGCAAATATAACTTTTCTTCATTTTAAATACTTAGTAGCATGTAACACTAGAAACAGTCCTTTAGAGGCAAGTTGGCAGGGGAGGCTGGCTGGTGGCTCACAGGTTTTCCTGTTATGAAATTATTTTTATTATTATTATTAAGTTGGTTTTCTGTTTAATAATGATTTTTTGGAATTAGCCATTTAAATATTTTCATTTAAACAGTGCTTCCTCAAACTCTCCATAACTATTCTTAACCATAGAGACTATAGTCATTTTACCTTAAGACAAATTTTACCTTCACAGAACACATTCTCTTACACAAATTTACCAAATTTTAGTAGAGCTCTTTTAAGAATTTTCATTTATCAATTTAATATTACCATCCGGAGGTGTCAAAATATACACTGACACTGAACAAACAGGCAAATACAAAAAGAATTATGACACATGAACAGAAACATAAAGCTTAATAATTTGAACCATAATTTTCACTTTTTTGTTATGGCTGTTTTCAAGCTCTCCATCATTTCACATCTTTGATTTTACTGTTTTTAAGATTTTTTCTGGAATCTATGTTACCTGTAATATGCAAGCTTGTGCTTTAAAACACTTTTATTCATAATCAGCAACCAGCCAGGACAACTTAAACAGCATAACTACATTTAAGCTCCAATTTAGCAGTTTATACAGATATTTTAACTTGTATATTTTGGATTATTACCTTTTAGGAGTACGCTTAGGCTTAAAATTCAGGAATAAGCTAGTGATCTAAAACTAAAAGCTCCTTTTAACACCTTAATAAAAATTTTGCACTAATTTTATCAATTTGGCCACACTGGCCCAACCAGAATTAGCATGGGAACAAAACAGAAAACACTAATGTTGCCAAGGTTTTTCTACTCTTCTAGTGGTTTAATTCTATTAGCCTCTATCATCCCACATCCTTATCATTATATAGGCAGTAGGAGGTTTACAATTTTACTAAATCTTTTGGAACAGGCATTTCTTTAAGATCAGGTGTGAGATTTCAAAATCCCCACATACTCATCAATCTGGCATGGGGAATTACCCATAATCTCTGCTTCTCCCAACAGCTCTGTGTACTAACCACGCAGCACTTAAACACCCATTGGGTCAACAAGATTCCCAACTCACCTCGGGCCCCATGTTGGGCGCCATATGTTGTTGTCAGTGTGAGGCACAAAGGAAGAGTCAGACAAGTTGGTGCATATGAAGCAGAGGGCTGCAGCTCACTTAGGCAAAACAGCCCCGAGATCACTGTGACCCTTTCTTTTTTTCAGCTTACACCAGTGCATAAATTCTACCCCCAAACTTGCTTTCCCACTGTGTTTCTCTTACTACAGCAAGAACACTGCCTTCTCTGGCAGTCTACCAAGGGGCATAAGTATAAACATTGTTTCTAGCCCTAAATGCCTTAGTCTATCTAATATCTTAGCTTGGTGCATGAGAGCGCTACCTGTTTGTGAGTTCCCAGACAATCTTTCTTGGGAATTCAGACAATAACATCTGTGTGGTGAGTTCATTTTGCTCTGCCTCCTCCCACTGATATCTGTAGTATGCAGTGTCCTTGGAGACATTTACTAATGTGCCTCTGCCAGCAAGCATGCTTTTGAATGCTTAGCCCTTTATAATTTGACTCTCAGCATCTTCTCCAATAGTAATTCTCATGAACTATTCATTAGATTTATGAAAGTTTTACAGCAACCTCAATGCCTGAGTCTTAGTAGTGCCATTGTTCATATACAGTTTAAACAAAACCTATTGAAGAAAAGCAATATATAGAGGTATATTTTGAAATATGCTCAATCCTACTGCTAGGAATTCAAAAGGCACAAATATACATGAATCAAAAAAAGACTCATTCATCTCTACCTTGCTTTTACTATTCTCTACCAGTGTAGTACTGCAAACCACCTACTCCTCCCTCCACCAGAGTCCTATTTGGAAATCTGAGTTCTGCTTTTAAAAAAAGTCTCTAAGGAGATATTTTGGAACCCACCAATTTAGTGAGAGTTGCTTTCACATCTTTGGTCCTGAGGCTGTAGATCAGGTGGTTCAGCATGGGAATCACCACAGCACAAAACACTGTGGCCACTTTATCAATTTCCAGACTGTAGTCAGAACTGGACTTGCAATACATGAAAAGGATTGTTCCATGGAAGATAATGATGACTGTGAGGCGGGAGGCACAGGTGGAAAAGGCTTTGCGTTTTCCCTTTGCAGAGCTCATCTTCAGGATGGTGATGAGAATAAACAAATAGTAAATGAGGATGACCATGATAGTGATGATCTCATAGCAAGTGGCCACAATAAGTATCAGCAGTTCATTCAAAGACACATCAGAGCAGGCAAATGATAAGAAAGGGGATAAATCACAGAAAAAGTGGTTAATCATATTTTATCTATAGGATTAATTCTCAAGAGCTAAATACATGTGAATCAGAGAAAACACGGGTCCACAGAAATAACAAGCAGACACCAGTCCCAAACAGAGCTTCTGGGACATGATCACCATGTACAGCAGTGGGTAACAGATGACCACAAATTGGTCATAGGCCATCACTGCCAGCAGGGTGACCTCAGTGATCACACATGTGCAAAACAAGTAGAATTGTACAGTGCATCCTAGGAAGGAAATGGACTTTACCTTGTCTAAGATATTGGACAGTATCTTTGGCACAATGGTGGTAGAGTAGCAGAAATCCACAAGGGACAAGTGGCTCAGGAAAAAGTACATGGGGGTGTGCAGCTGAGAGCTGGCCTGGATGACTGTGATAATGCCCAGGTTGCTCATCACTGTGATTCCATAGATGAGAAGGAAGTCCAGGAAGAGAAAGACGCTCAGCTCAAGAAGGTCTTACATTCCCACGAGAACGAACTCTGACACAGAGCTGCAGTTTCCCTTGTCCATGCTACCACTTCATTTGGTGTTGGAAAAAAAACTAAACTAAAAGTCATTCTCATTATAAATAAAAAATTGAGTTTTTGCTCTCTGCTAAAAATAAACATGAGAATAATTTTGTAATGTAATTTTGGCAAAAAGATACAAGACATTTCTTTTGTCACGTTTAGGAGGAGTTCAGAAACAGTATAATACTAATGCATAAGACTCAATTTTTTTCACAGATTACACAGAAACATTAAAATTTCTGACATCTACAGAATCCTATGCGATTCTTTACATTCATCTTCCACATTTTAGGGACATTGAATCATTAGAAATATATTAATTTTTTAAAATTAGCTTTATTGCTCCATGGCTTCAAATCCATTTTTCCCCATGGAAGTGATGGAATAGTTAAAGATTGCTATCCCCAAGTTTTCATCTTGTATTGATATCTGTGGATGCAGAAAATAGTTTTGATTCTATAGAATAGCATTTTCTAAAAAACATTAGCATAGTTACTCTGTTCATTCTTCACTTCATTGCTGGCCTGAGTCTAGTGAATTGGATAATCTTATATATTTACCTCTAACTATGTAATTTCTTGTAACTATGACTGCAAAGCCCTTAAAAGATATTTTGATAAATTAATCTAACTACTTACAATCTATTGCAAGAATTTATCAAATATCTGAACAGCAATTTTTAACAGAAATGCCTACTGATGTATTGCATTATTTATATATTAAGTCTTAGAAATAAGTTAAGTGTTAAATAAGAGGGAACTAGTCAAAACTATTTCACATATATAAGATGAGAAACTATGCAGCTATTAAATGATAATTTTGATAAATTTTGATGATTTGAAAAATGACTGACAATAATTTAAATTAAAAAATAGCCTTTTTATGCAGGCAGAATTTTATGCATGCCTATATGAGTTGCATTGCATATTGAATCCTCATAATATCTTTGAAATAGAAACATTTTTTCTCTATTCTTTTAAAGATGACTACACAAACTTGTCTGAATTTTCACAAAATATAAGTATTTATGGGGTATAGTTGGGAAAGACATTAGCATTTTTTTTAATTGGAAGAAGATGCCTTAAGTCCTAGAAAATAGCAAATGCAACTAGAGAATACGGACTCTCTCTCCTCCTGACCCTAATCATACATCAATGACTATAGATGAATCAGCTGGATTACTATGGGCAGAAGAAAATCTGGACTAGAAACAAACACATCTAAGTATTTCCTCCATTCTTAAACTGATTTAAAATAGGTCAAGAATATAAGCATGTAGAAATCCCTGCTTGAAAACAAGGAGTGATTCTGATGGCATGGCTTTTTCTATTCACTGATTTAGAAAATTGTGTCATTTACTTTCCTGAGTTCAAAGTAGTACATAATATTGAAAGCCTTTACCATTTTCAAGACTAAAGGATCAAAATCAGCATATTGCAAAGCCATGAAGCCATGGTTCACACTAAGCAATGACTTTACTCCTCAATAGTTCATTGGCAACACCTGGAGACCTTTTTGGTTATGACAATTGGATGACGTGCTACTGGCATCTAGTGGATAGAGGCCAAGGATGCTGCTAAACATCCTACACTGTATGCACAAGACAACACTCCTACGACAAAGAATTATCTGGTACAAAATTTCAATATGGTAATACATTTGAGAAGCCCTGCCATCAAAAGGCATTTCAAAATGTGTTTCACAAGACCAAAGTGATTCCTCTCTTTTCTACTTCAGAGGTTCTTCACATGCCTGGGTCTATGCTTTAACACTCCTGAGTATCTCTTACTGCCACCTTCACCTTCAGGATCTAGGTGACTGTTAGGTGAATCTCCACATTTCTTATCTAGATTCCATGGGTGGAATTAGGGTAAATGATTAAAAAAAAAGAGAAATAATGCATGCTTTCCATTTTGTTTATAATGTTTTCCTTCTCACACTAATAGCAATTACAGGATATTTGTTCTGAAGATTAAATTGTTTCCATTACCTCTCTAGCATATTTTATAATACTGAAAGAGAAAAATATTTCCATGAAGGAATTCTTGAAATCTTGATTTCTTCTTAAAACATTCTTTAATTAAAAGACAACTGAAACAGAGATTTGTAAGAAAAAAACTCTAATTTAACTCCTTTTCAATTTTCTTTTCTCTTACATATGACTATATTTAATTAACCCACTGAGGAGAAAAATGGAAACAACTGTCCAGCTCTCTCCACCTATCACTCATATCCATTCTCAAATAACAAAAATTTAGTCCAAATAACCAACCTGTAGGACAGACATTTTTTTCTCCTCTTTCTGAAGATGCAGTGATGGAAAATGTTACAGGCTTTATATACTTTGTATGTCCCTCAGGCCCACGTTCCTTAAGCTTTCTGAAACCGTTATTTATCTATGTGGGATTGCAAAAATATATCAAGAAAACTAACTTATCTTGGGACAGAAACAATTATTGATGACTATGCAAAGTAAACAAAGGGAGGGAACTATTCCAACTGATGTAGTATTGTAATAAAATACAATTTCTTCCAGAATTCACGATGAACTGCAGAGCATTTTATGTTGCATGTGAGCATTGCCTCTATGAGCCAGTGCTCACGTTGCTGTTATGAAATATATAAACGTGTCTTCCAATGTTGTATATCCGTATTCAAAAGTTCCTAATTTCCTGCAGGACATAGTGCCTGAAGTCACAACAGAGTTCTAACAAATATGAGAAAAGGTTTGTGAGTAATAAGCTTTCTATATGTGGAATAATATTAATTGGAATAATATTTGCTCATGTTACTGAGTATTTTCTATGTGCTAAGTTCTGTTCTAAATTCAAGAGTTAATTCACTTCATATTTATAAGAATAAGTAAAAGAGGCACAGGCAGATGTGACTTTCCCAGAATCACACTAGAAATCACTGGTAGGAAGAGGCCACATGATGCTTTCTGGTTTGCACCACTATATAGCTACACAAAGATCAGAGGGACAGAAGGGTTCTGGGATGGGATACTTCCTAGTGGGCATTTTAAATACTGGAGGCCATTAAATGGTAATGCCTCAAACATCTCTCCCAGGTTTAGTCTTTTGTTGACTACATATATTCTATCTAATCCAATAGTGTTCACACCAGAGATTTGTTTATCCTGGATATTCCAAACATTTCAAGAATTTCACAGATATAATTAGCTATAGGTGAATCTATGTCCAAATTCTTAACATTTGTGTTTTCATAAAATTAATCTGAGAATGCCCTTAGGTTGGGAGTTTTTTTGGTTCTCCTATCCCACCTAGCACATTTTGCAATTCTTCTTCTCTCATGTCACAAAATCAAGATGTTTTTCTTATCCATTCATATACTACCATGGTGAGTTGCTCCATAAGAAAAACAGACAAAACAAAAATAATCGTATAAACTCAAAACAAAATGATAACTTGAAATGTTGTTATCCTGAAGTTTATTTTTAAATCAGAGCACAGTAAATCATGACACCCCTCTCATTTCTTGAAAGAGTTCTCATATTTTCTTCTATTGGGGTTTGAATCATATCCCTTCAAAAAGGCATGTTCACATACCAACCCCTGGACCTGTGGGAATGAATCCATTTGTAAACATGACCTTAGACGTTGTTATTAAGTAAAGTAATAGCAAACTGAAAGAGGGTGAGCCATAATCAAATATGGTTGAAATCCTTATAAGCAAAGGAAATTGGACACAGAAGAAAAAGGAAACAGAAAAGACAAGTACCAAGGATTGCCATTTGCCAGACCCAGAATGACACCATCTTTGTGTAGACATCATTGCCTTTCTGACATCTTGATTTTGGAATTCACTTAGCCTCAAAACCATGAACCAATGAATCTCTGTTGTTTAAGCCAAATGATTTTTTGCATTTGTTGTAACATCAAGGGAACTAAGATACTTTCCATAGAAAGGAATGGCATTAGACAAATAGAAACTTACATAGTGATGTTTAGAAATCAGATATAAAGTAAAGTGATGATAATATTTAACATCTTTTCTTTTTTTATTCTTAGTACACCCCCCCAAACTTTGCTTCAGGGAGCATCTCTACTGAAGGAGAGAATCCCATTAGAGCAAATCAGTAAGAAAATCTCTAAAAATAATTGTCTTGATGGATTACACTCACACCAAGCTGACTTGATTATCTATCTATTTAAGGTTTAAAGAGCTTTGATGTGTTTTTAAAGATTGATTCAAATTAAAAAGAAATCTGAGTGGAATTTATGTTCATCACACATAAATTGAGGTATCTAAATGTGAAACTCCATGCTTTTGATGAAAATGTACTAAAACCACATAAGAAAATACAGTGATAATAATATGTTATATGTGCATGTTTCAATGAAATCAACAGTATTTTGATATTTCCTATATTGTTTTTTTTATTTTTTTTTTGCTTTTTTTAAGCAAGTTCCCTTTATCCTGAAAAATAACAGATGTTCTTTTCATATGATAAATCTTGGAAAATTCTTTTTGGTATCATTTCCAAAACTTGAGAAAGTGAGTGACTCTGATGCTTGCATAACAAACCACTTTAAAATGCATTCACTCTAAAACATGTTCACTAAAAACAACAACCACTTACTATTTCATGAGTCAGCTGTGTTGTTGTGCTAATATGGTCCAGGCTTGGTGATCTTGGCTTGACTTGCTCATATTCATGATATCAGCTGGCAGTTAAGGGAGCTTAACTCTTAAGTGTGGTGATTGGCTAGTTGTCAGGTGGTATCATGTGGGGAAAGGGCAATTAGACTATGGGTCTATTTCATTTATTTTATTCCATGTTTTTTTCACATGGCAAGTTTACAGCATTACAAGAGAGGGTGAAAGCCACAAGGCCTCTCAAATGTTTGGTACTGACACAATGTCCCTTATCATAATCAAAGACTATTCCATGAGCAGCTTATGTTTAAGGAGTGGAGAAATAAAATCCACTACTTGATGTGAAGAGCAAAGTCACATTGAAAAAGATCCGGGATACAGAAAGGAGTGGGACATCTAGGCCAAATTTGCACCACAATAAGTAACAAATCTTTATAAAATACAGGTCATTTCCAAATTTTGGACTGTCAGCAAAATTGAAAGACAAATTAATTGAGTTGAATGCATTCTTAAAAATAATTTTTGTGTAAAACCAATGTGAGAAATTGTCCCATAACTTGGATGGTGTTGAAACAGTTGAATGACTTTGCTATGACAAATCAATATTCAGCAGAATTTCCATTCCCAATTACATTTTTTAATTGAAATTATTATTTATATCAATGTTACAAGTTACTTAATAAACAAAAGAGAATAACTACAATAACAATAAATCTGTTTGGTCACTGATTTTCAACATCCCCCCATTTTTATTCATTACTCAATCTTGAGGGGTTTGATGTCTGCTTCAGACTGAGAAAGGTTGTAGGTATTAAAGGGCAAAGAAATGGAGTTCTTTTGCTTGCAGTTGAAGATATTCTTTATTTTTGGGGTGAAGCTGGTCCGTCCTCATCATTTTGTTAGTTGTTCATGGCAGACCCAAAGAACTAAAGAGTAGGTGTTGATTGCATGTCTGCAAGGTTTCAGGGATCAACCAGCATAGGACAATCCAAAGACTTTAAGTCTCTGAGAAATTTGCTTCACACATAAGTTGAAATTTATAGGTTCAGATAAAAGAGTAGACGAATTATGATTAAGGAATTTGTAAATGAATATAACTATGTTCTAATGGGGAAATAGATTTATCTCTGAAATCATGGGATGATGATTTCATTAGGCTGTGTGGCTTTTCTATGGTGTCTGGATGTCCCAAGGTCCCTCAGGAGTACTTTTGTTTGAGGCTTTGTTTACTGTGTCAGTTGGTGTCAGTCTGGCTGAAATATCCATAAGCATAACCTCTGGCATGACTTCCCAACTCATTTTGAAATCTTTTAGTCATAAAAACTCTATTTTATTTCATATTTCTCCCTTTTGGATAAGGTCTTTCTCCAGATTCATCAGTGATTAATGCATGATAATAATCCCTTGGTGCCAGGGGAGCTCATCCGCAAGAGTCATGGCCCACATTGTGGGAAAGAATAGTGAGTTTATTTGCAGGGTTTGGCTTATAGAGAGGCCACATTTGTGTTACAAGAAGGTTTTCACAAGGCAATGCTTAGGTATTAGTTTTACTAGGGCTTATTTTCATTATTACAGGAATAAGGTTCATAAGGATTACACTTAAGATCGAGGACTTGGCTTACTGGCCTGTTTTCCATTACTAGACAAGTGTCGTATAATCCAGAAAATTATGTCATCACATTTGTGAAAGTAGCATGACTTTCCCAGGAGAAATGTTTAATATTTTGTTAGCTGCTGTGTGGGCGTCTATCTATTCAGAAACCAAGCCAATGGCAACCAGGATATCTTTTTATATCCCATATTAGTTTATAGCTATATAATTTTCAAGATGTTCAAAAGACCCTGTTTGTCAGGACACCTGATGGGACAACTGTCCCATCTTTACCTTCTGACCAGGGTTATGTTAATTGACAGGTAGAACTTGAATTATATACTTGCCTTGTTTCTCATGTAAAGTTCTTCTCATGTACCTTCAGAGAAGCTTCAGAATACAACAGTATACCTGACAAGGAAATTTGGTTGTTTCTCTGGTATATAGCATTTTTTAAAGAATAAAATGTGCAATATTCCCATAAGCCCCCATTTTCTTATAGAAGTTGTGAGTTTAAAAAACAGTCATGCATAACACACAGGATTCCCATACATCCTCCCACTACCAACATCCTGCATTATTGTGGAATATTTGTTAAAATGTTGAAAGAACATATTTAAAATATTACTGTTAAATACAGTCTGTAATTTTACTTAGGTTTGGTGTATTTTTTTCTATTAGCAATCCTATTATTAACACCATGTATTAGTATTGTATTTTTTGTTATAGGTCATGAGAGAACATTCTCATATTTTTGCAGTTAACCACAATCCATCATCCACCATAGGTTTCACTGTGTTATACATTCCCATGCCTTGTATGCTCACTCATTTGATCTCAGTTTCACCATAGAGTTGTGCTGTTACCTCCCCAGTCAAATTTAGAGAGTTTTCATAGTTCCAAGAGGAAAAATCCCATACCCCAACATACCTCCCTCTTCTTGAACCTTCACTTTGATATGGTACCATCTTTGCCATTGCTGTAAAAAATTTCAATATTACTGATAACTATAGACAATAAATTACATTAGTTATAGTTTCCTCATGTATCATATTCTAAACCTCTTGTATTATTGAGATGCATTTGATCTAGTTCACAGGAAAGAATTCTTGTATTTGTACTATTAATCACAATCTTCAACTACCACTATTTCTCTTTGTAACACAGTCCATAGATTATTCTCTATTATTCCTTAAATTTACATTTATGTCCCTAGACTACCCCCTTTCAACCAGTGTCACCTTTATACGTCAGCCATGTAAGTTATACTTGTTATAATGTGTTACCATATACTCTATCCATTTCCACACATTTACATCAACCTTATTAAAAATTCTACATACATTAAACATCAGCTACCCCTTCTCAGCCCTCATGCTACCTCTTAGTAATTTATACTTTGCAGGATAAACTTATTTATGTTTAATGTGGTGAAATTTTCTCAGAATTTTCATCAATTTAAGAGTAAAAATAAAATTGGTACTGAGCCTTTTTAACTTCTAACAATAAGTGATTGAATGGTTAAGTTCAAAGAAGGGCTATGCGATAACTGCAGATGTATTGATTCCATAGGGAAAATAATCACTGCACACTATTATTCTGTGTTGTTGACATCTCTGTTTCTCAGACTACAGATTAGAGGACTCAACATAAGGACCACCAATGTGTAAATACAGAGTCCACTTTGAGCTCGATACTTTGGGGTTGGGTACACATGAGAGGAAGAGGAATGTGTGATGGAATATGGTGATGGCAGTCAAGTGTGAAGCACAGGTAGAGCAAACTTTGTGGCACCCACTGGTTGAATGCTTCTACAGGATGATGACAATGATGAATACATGAGGAGATGAATAGTGTGCCCACCTAATTAAAGGTAGCAAAGATTAAATGCAGCAACTGGTTGAGATAAGTATCAGAACAGGAGAAAGAGAACAGTGAGGAGAATGCACAGACGTGATTTATTGCATCAAAAATACGAGAGGATCATTTGAAAGTAGAGCATGTGAGTTTCAAGGAAAATGCTACCCCCCATGCCTATTATCCAATAACCAGTATGGAACTGAGTTTCTGTGACATGACTTCTGTGTACAGCACAGGATTGCAAATAGCCACAAAGTGGTCATTGGCCATCACAGCTAATACAAAAGATTCAGTCACCACAAAGATATGAAAGAAAAAGAATTGTACTACACATCTTAAAAATGAAATGGAGCTATCTTCTATAAGTTGGCTCATCAGCATCTTGGGAGCAGTCATGAAGGAATAGTGGAAACCCACAAATTAGAGATGGTTGAGGAAAAAGTACATGAGAATGTGTAGTAAAGGTTTTAATTTTGATGATCACAATCATTCCAATATTTCCAACAACAGTAACACTGTAAAAGGCGAGAAATATCAAGAAGAGAGGGACCTACAGTTCTGGGTAATCTGAGAAGCCCAGGAGGGCAAATTTGGCCCCAGCAATGATATTTTTCTCTTCCAGAAACATCTATCTTGTTGATGGAATCTGAAAATCAAACTTGAAAAAACATAGTAAGGAGAATGATGGATATGTGAAGCATGGTTAACTGTCTGCATTAGACAGCCAAAAGGGGTGCTGATGCCAAGTACCAGAAAAGGGTATTAAAAAGGGTATTAAAAAGGGTATTTATTGGATGTATTAGCCTACAGTTACCAGATCCTAAAGAGTCCAACTCTAGGTACCATACGAGGTACTTTCTCATCTAAAGTCTGTTGACACGTGTTGAAATAAGATGACTCAATATCTGCAAGGGTTCAGACTTCCTCTTTCCTCTTAAGGCTCCATGGATCCAGCTTCTTCTGATCACAACTGGAGGCTGGCATAGGGCTTATCTCTTTTCCCCAGGCTGACATTTTGGAGGAAACAGAGGAGCTAAGCCCAGAGAGAAATGCAGACCCGGGAAGAGAGGAACCCAAGAAGCCTGAATCCTGGCAAACGTTGGCAGCTCTCTTGCTCCAACACATGGCAATGGACTTTGGTGAGGGAAGAAACTTATGCTTTATGGCCTGGTAACTGTGTATTTCTACCTCAAATAAATACTCTTTATAAAGACCAACCTATTTCTGGTATTTCCCATTAGCACCCCTTTGGCTGACTAATACAGAATTTGATACTGAGGAGTGGGGAAGTGCTTTTGCAATTACTGAAACGTCGGAACAGTTTTATAAATGGGTAAGCAGTATTTTTTGGAGGAATTGTGAAATGTGAGATGGAAAAGGCCTGGATCACTTTGAAGAGACTATTGATAGTATTATGGATGCTAAAAAGACTTTCTATGATGCCTTAGAAGTAAATGATGAAACTATGATTGGAAACTGGAGGAAAGGTGATCCATGTTTTAAATTTGCAGAGAACTTAGCAAGATTAACTCCTAATGTTATATGGAAGACAGAATTTGAAAATGGTGAACTGGAGCATTAACTGAAGAACTTTCCAAGGTAAACTTGGAGAATGTGGCTTTGCTTCTCCTTGCAGCTTATAGCAAAATACGAGATGAGCTAAATACACTAAGGACTGAACTTTTGGGTACAAAGAAAACAGAAACTGATTCTGGAATTTCCAAGTTTCTGGAAATCCAATTCCCAGATGAAAATGTCCCATTTGAAGACTTTACTAAACTTGGAACCTGTAAATCAGAATTGAAGATACAGTTATCTAGGAAAGCCTTGTGGAAAGTCTTACTGTCTGATGGCTTGGACCCCTGCTTCCTGCATGCTAAACCAACAAAGTTTTTGAGAGAGCTGTATGAACATAACCACTGTCAGCTTGGACAAAAGAGGACATGGAAAGAAAAGATTGAAGGAGAAACAACTTTAAGAAGAAACC
>JAQZBX010085685.1:0-13093 GCA_029593785.1 Cabassous unicinctus
CATAATTCAATCATGCCCAGATTAACAGATCAGATTACAGGCATGATCCAATTTTTGGAATTCATAATTACATCAAATTCCCCAACGGTTACACATGGTTACCTCTGGGAAGGGAGAGAGAGAGAGAGAGAGAGAGAGCGAGAGAGAGAGAGAAAGAGGGCACTGGGGAGAGGAATCCATTAGGGGTTCAACTATATCTGCAACATTTTTTATTTAACTAAAGCATAAAAACAGCAAAACATTAGAATTCAATAGTTTTGGATGATGGTTATATTGTATTTTTGGATCTTCTGATGTATTTAAAATAGTTTATACTAAAAAAGAAGCCAAGTTATAAGCATATTATTTAGACTTATGGAAGCAATTACCAGAAATGCTAATAACCAAAGTAGTTAAAAGGTTCCCTCTGGGGTGTGAGACTAGAGGTGGGTGAGTGAGGGTGGCAGACGACTGCTCTTTATAGCGAGTGCTTTTGTACCACTTGATTTGCTACTACGTCCACCCACCATACTTTCATAGAAATAGAAACTTCAAAAAAATAAAGAGGAAAGGCAAAAAGCTTGTGAGCTATGCTTAGAATTATGCCAAACATACAGATAAGAATGAAATCTGGAAGGAAATGAAGTAAAATTATAATAATTGTGCTAGGATGTTGAGATTATGAGTAATTTTTCTTTCCTTTTATTTTCATATTTTCTATAACGTGGTTGCATTGCTTATATGATATAAAATTATTTTTAAAATTAGCAATGTATCAAAAGAAATATCTATTTTTCTCCTGGGGAAGAAATTAGTTATGGCTGTCATTTGGATTTTTTTATTATTTTGGTTATTTTTACATCTGTAGTTGTCAACCTTTTATACCTTAAAGACTATGATCATACAGAGATTCTTCTTTTTATCTTGTAATCATAGGAGTCTCTCTTGAGAGATACAATTAACTTCTCTGAATAATACAAAATTGGAACCATACCTTCAGAATATGTTAACCATACCACTGTTTCTTTCAGTGTTCTCTCACAACCATGTTAAATCAGATATTAATGTATATAAATGGTTTGATCATGACCCGTATCAGCGGTCCAAAGGGACTCTTTATTATGTATCCTTTCTTTATTGTACTTGTTATTAGGTACTATTTCCTCTGAATCCATCAGTGACAGTTGTTTACTGGATAGAAGGAGGACTCCTAGAGTTGGCACTATTGGAAGATCTACTGGATTGCCTGGCCAAGCTTTCAATACATGGTTGGACTGAAGCAGTCAGGAATGGACAACCATGTGCATAAAAACGATGGCTTGAGATCCGAGGGCATGTACCAGGATTCTAGCTCTAATACTACGAGAAGCACAGGGACCAAGGAAGGGTTTAGGAGGTTTCTGTTTTGCTTTGTTTATAATGTGGAACATCTAAAGAATGACTTCCAGGGTACAAGACAAACTACAGGAAGGCAATTTCATGGAAGCCCCAAAAGATTGGTGAAAAGGCTTTCATTAGGAAAGATGGACTGGATTTGGTTGCCAGGTTAAATTGAGAAAATAAATTGGGAAATCTCCACGTAAGGAATCAGAAGTAATGAATTTTTGAGAAAAAGTAAAAAGAACTTTCCAGTGGGTGATTAAAGGGTGTGTTCATTTCTTAGAGCCACTGTAATGAATGACCACAAACTGGGTGGCTTAAAACAACAGAAATTTCTTCTCTCCCAGTTGAGGCCACTAGTCTGAAATCAAGGTGTTAGCAGGGTAGTTCCTTCTGGAGGCTCTGAGGGAGAAACTCTTCCATGCTTCCCTCCTAGCTTCTGGTGGCTGCCAGCAATCCTTGGCATTTCGTAGAGACAGCTCACTGCAATCTGTCTCAGCTTCCCAGGGCATGCGTCTCTGTGTGTCTCTCTGTGAACTCTCCTCTTTTTCTAAGCACACCAGGCATTGGATTTAGGGCCCACTCTAAATCCAGGCTGATTTTATCTTGAGATCCTTAACTAATTACATCTGTAAAGACTCTATTTCCAAATAAGGTCACATTTGGATATTCTCAATTGACATGAATTTTGGGAGAACATGATCAATCCAAAACAAGGGGCCAAAGCATAATGAAGTATGAAAGGCACATAGCCATTGCATCCAATTTTGTTGCAAGGAAACTCCATTCCAGTTGAATAATATGCTATGTTTATTCCCTTGTTAATAGACATTTAGGCTATTTCCAATGGGTTTCTTGTGCATGAGTAACAGAATTTCTCCACAGTACATACCTCAAAGTAGAATTTAAGAGAACTCAATAGAAACAACACTGACCACAGAGGAAGTTGTGTAACTCTTCCAAACAATAAGAAAAATGATTTCTGATTTGGTCCATCTACCCATCATCTGTTCATCCAAGAATCTACTCACTGATATGATTAATGAATAACAACATATTTTTGCACTGTGCTGGGTACTATGTACCTATAATGAAAACTGAGACTTCACAATGATCATCAACTAGAATAGAATCTCATTCACTATCAAATAAGCTGTAATGCAGCTTTGTTTTGCAAACAGAACCTTTGCTATAAAGTGGGCAAGGGACTAAAAGAGTCTTCATAAGAACAATTGTAAAACATGCCTCAACTACTATTGCTATTTAGATCTGCAATGTGTGTGGTATAATAGATGATAGAGAGATGATGGTCAGATAGATAGAGAGAGATGCGTGGATACACAGAATAGACGGATAGCTGGGTGCAGGCACTCAAATTCCACTTTCTTTTCCTGGACAAGCTACAAGATTACAACTTATATTTCTCAGCCTCCTTTGCAGTTAGGTTTGGTCTATGTGACTGGATTTTGGCCAGTGGAATTGGGTGATAGTGATGTACACTACATCCAGATCTGGGGAAAAACTCCCCCATTTCTTTTTTCCTTCCACAGAGATCATGGTGGCCATGTGCCAGAGGCGGCTGCAGTACAAGATGGAAGGACACTGGATAACTGAACTACCACTTGGAAGAGAAAGACCCAGGAGAGCCACTGGGCTCACATCAGACCGAAGTAAGAAACAAACCTTTAACATGTTAAGTTACTGAGATTTTTTTTTTTTTAATTACAGTAGTAGTGTTACTTATCCTGTGTCCATAATTAATTATAGAAGATCCCAACCGCTCTTAGGCTAGCAATGTGGATGAGACTATTACCCAAGAAGGAGCTCCTGAGTCACTGAAACAAAAGCTAAAGAATAGGATACCTCTATATAGAGAGCTCACATTTTTCTACCCATGAAAGGTTATTCAAGCCTTAAAAGGTCTTACAATCAGCCAGCTCTCCTAGGGGACACTTCAAATGACTGATAACTTTACTCATCTGTTCACATTTGGAGCAGGTTGATTTAATAACTTCTGAGTGCCTCCTCTGTGGCAGGCCCAGCCACCATTTCACTCAAGTCTTTTTTATTTTTTCCGATGGATCCCGGAACAAAGCGGTTCCCTAGAAGCTGCCTAGGATGTCTGAACATCCTTCGATCCTTCTAGTCACTGAGCACTTTGCAACTCCATCCTGCCCCACTCTCAGGAGGTGTCAAAGGCCCAGAAGCTCAAACGCAGCCTTGCCATCCAGGTTTGAACCAGGACCACAGCCACGACAGACAACTCCGCCACACCTAACACCAGAGAAAAGCCTTGAAGTCAGAGCATGCCCTTTGCCAACACTTCCTCAGCTAAACTGCACCTTCCTCTCTGTCATGCTGCGATCAGTGGCAGTGATGACTCAGCACTGTGCCTGCCTCAGACGTCTCAAGGTCGCTGCTCCCTACTGACCTTGCCCTCTCCCGACTTTCTCGTTAAACAAGCCTAATGTCACTTCCATGAAACCTCTCCCTGCTTCTCTGGAGACTGTGAAAGCTTCTTCCTCAGGGTTCCCGCAGCATTTGATTCATATCCTGCTCCAGTATTTATCAACTTGTATGCTCACGTATCTGTTCAGAAGTCCATCTCCCCAACCAGCCTGCGAACTCCTTGTGAGCAGAGGCTGTGCTGCATTTTCCTTTTCGAACGACTTTATTCCTTGATTTCTAGGACTCTCGGTTCTCCAGATTTTCTTTATATCTTTAGCTGCTCCTTTTCAGGCCTCTTTAAGTACCCCAGGGCTCATTCATCTTCTCTTTTTTCTCCAAACTCACTCCACAGATGATGGCACCCTAATGACTTCAAATACCTTCTAAAACTGATGACACCCACATTTATATCTCCAGTGCACATCTTTTCCCCAAACTTCAGGCTCCACTCAATGCCAATAGGTATCTCAGGACAAAACTGAGTTCCTTATTTGCATCTCCCCACAACTCACTCCTCTCATGGTTTTGCCATATCAGATTTGAAACTCTCTTCTTCTATTGTCCAGGCCAAACACCTTGTCATTTTTGATACCAGAATGATTAGCAGGTTCTTTCATATCATATTTCCAATCCATTAGAAAGTTCTGTGGACACTACCTTCAATTATGTCCAGAATCTGACATTTCATGTCACCTCCACTGCTACCACCATTGTCTGTTGCTTGGACTACTATAACAGCCTCAAAACAGAGCTCCTGAAGGCAGCCAGCATAGTCCTTTTAAAACTTAAATTGGATTTTGTCACTACCTTACTCAAAACTCTCAATGGTTTCCCATCAAGTTTTGAATAAAATCCCAAATACTTATTTGGGCCTGCAAACCTCTATATGACTTGACCCCTAACTGGCTCTATGATCTCATTTTCTACCACTCTTGCCAGATACAGTGGCTTCCTTTCTGTCCCCCCAAATATGCCCAGCACACTCCAGCTCCAGCAATTCTGTACCCATGGTTCCCTTTGCCTGGAAAGCACCCTCCAGATATGTACACAGTCCATTTTCACACCACATTCAATTCTCTGTTCAAGTATTCTGAGCATCCTTCTAAAATGTCACATTCCCACACTGCTATTTATCCCCCTTCCCTAGTTTTATTTTTCATTCCATACCTACCTGACACTATATTATCCATCTATTTATTTAGTTGTTTGGAATACAAGCTACATACATGAAAGCTCACTAGATTGTAACCTCCATGAGTTAGGGACATTTTCTGTTTTATTCACTGTACCCTGGGGAGGAGAAGAGTAGGTAATCTATAAATACTTGTCAAATTAATGAATCCTTAGGCCCTACCCTATTGTCTATAAGTTTTGACCAATAGGGGTTTGATGAATAAATAAATGAATCAATGAATTAATAGTTAATCAAACAGAATAGGAAGTCAGAACCCTAAGAGCTGAGGTAAACCTGGGGATAAACTGAAGGAGAAGACCTCTAGACAAAGGCGGCAGATTGAAGATATGCATCTACTTCCTCTCCCTCCGAAAATTCTATAAAATTGCAAGTAGAGGGATGTTTAAAAAAAATAGAAGAAACCCACAAAGGTAAAAGAAGCAGGAGAGGAAACAACAGACAATTTTTTTCTTAAGTTGGAAAGCAGCTGATTCATAATAAATGACTTGGCAGATCAGAGAAAAAGGAATCCTAGGCTAGAAGTGGGGAAAACTGAGAACCAAACTAATGACACTTACGATCTGTAAGAGGGCTGAGAAAATGATGGCACTGGACACCTTTGAAAGGGAGGGTGAAGGCGGTGGCATCAAAATGAGGAAGATTGGTAGCAAGTCTGTTACCTAAGTAGGTACACCTTCAGATCTCCACTATTCCCCCCAATCAGGGTACAGAACCTCCCTGGCACTGCTGGAAGACTGGAGGGTAACTGTCTTGAGAGGATAAAAGAGAGAGTGTCTGGACTAGTGCACACAGTCATAGCTGCAGATGGGGTGCAAAACAGAAAAGAGGGACACTGATCACCAGTGTGCCTGCCAGATGTCAGCATCACAGCCCTTTTCCCCCTCTCAGTTTCCTGGAAGCTGCCAGAACATCACTCTTCATGAAGGAGATTGAAAGAGTCATCTATGGGAAATCTGACCAGACCAAGAGGAAAGACCAAAAGATATGGACCCTGGGAATTCCGACACTAAATGGCCCAAAGAGGAACCCCACAGTCAAGTCCAACTCACAAGCTCAGGGTTTCCAATGAATTTTATAGTGCTCTGCTCTTAAATATGAGCAGATAGCCAAAGGTAACCATCAACCTTTGGAAATCCTTTAACTTGAAATACTGAGGCAAAAACAAATAAAAATACTTTGGTGAAAACAGATTATTTAAGGAGAAGAAAGTTCAAAGAATCTATTATGTCTTCAAAGAGGTAAGAGAACATATTGCAGCCATGAAACAAGTATAAAATGTTATATTAAAAAAAGAATATTTGGGGAAAACAAAAGAATTCTTGTAAGCAAATATATGAGAGCAGAAATTTTAAAACTCAGTGGAAAAGTTGGAAAATAAAGCTGAGGAACCTAGAAAGTAGAGTAAATGCACAAAAGCGGGGAAAATAGGAGACAAAGCAAAGATAATTAGAGAACCAGGACAAGCTCAGGAGACCCAACATTCAAATAATAGGAGTTTCAGAAAAGAGAAATAGAGAGGAAGAAATTAGCTGACACAATTCAAGAAAATTTACTAGAAAAGGAAGACATGACTTCTTTTGTGCTCAGTACAATGGAGGAAAAGAAACCTGCATCAAGGCCTATCATTTGGAAATTACAGAAGATATTATATGTTTCCAGAGAGGACAAAATAAAAGCTAAATTCAAAGCTCAGGAATTAAATTGGCTTCAGATTTAGACAACAGAAAATGCAGAAGCTAGAAGATACAATAGCAAGACCTTCAAACTTCTCAAGGATCATTATTTCCAAATCTAGCCATATTATCAATTAAAGCCAAAACAAACTAAAGACATTTTCAGATATGCAAAGTCTCAAATTATTTCCCATGTACCTTTCTCTGTATGCTCCTAGATGACTGTCTTACCAAGTAACAGAATAATCCAAGGAAGAGAAAGATACAGGATGCAGAAATCAGAAGAGCAGGGAGTCAAAGCCAAAATGGGATGCCAAGTTGGCAGCAGTGCATTGGGCAGAGAGGTCAATCTCTGAGAGAGATTTCTCTAAGCAGAGAAAATTGTTGGAATGCTTTATGCACCCAAAATTCTTAAGCAAACTTTAAGAAATTCGTGGAGAGTTGGAAGTTGAATTTATGATAGGCTTAAAGAAAACTAAGCTAACAAAAAATATAATAATTAGCTTCAAGGAAAATAAGAGGTAGTTCAGGAAAGGAATAGAAATCAAAATTTACTACAAATTCAATGGTGAATAAGGTTTATAAATAATGCAGAGAGGAATAATGATCTATAAAATTACTATATACATGATTTAAGAGAATGGATGGCTGGGAAGGGTGCTTGCATATAGTGGAAGGAGAGAGAGTAAAAAGAGCTAAGTTCTTATTTTTTTATACTACAAAGTCAATAGTGAATACCTAAAGCTGAACAATCAAGAAGTAGGAATCAATCATGTAATTTAGAAATATGAAATTAATCAACAAGCAGGCAGCTAAAAGAACTGAAACAGGTTGCTTTTAGGGGTGGGAAGACAAACTGGAAGGGCTCCATGGGCTGCCGTACATTCACCTATGAAACAACTCTTTAAAAGTAGGAGATGGTGCCAGGATATGTCTAGACAGTGTTGATAAAGGTGATGTTTGTGTTCATGATGGATCTGGAGGTCAGGAAAAGCAGCCTATGGTGGCTTGGAGTTACGGACCCCAGAGAATATATTCTTCATCTTAACCCACTCCTAGAGGTGGGAACCCACTGTATACAGAACCTTGGTGGAGGCTACTTAGTCAAGGTGTGGCCCAGCTGAATCCAGATGGGTCTTAACCTAGTACTGGAGGCCTTATAGAGAAGGCCACAGAATGAGAAGCCACGGAAAGCGGCCAGGAGCTGGAAGTCGACAGAACCCAATAGAGAAAGGAGAGAAAATGCCGCCACGTGCATTGCCACATGATGGAAAAGCCAAGGAACCCCTAAGATTGCCGGCTAGCCAGAAGGTACTGACACTGGGAGGAGGCAAGCCTTCTAGCCTCCGAAACCATGAGCCAGTAAATTCCTATTGTTAAGCCAACCCATCATACGGCATTTGTTTTAGGAAATTAAAACACAGCCTGAATAACAGATAGGAGACCTGAAAATTGACACAACTTTTATCTAAGAAAGAACTTCCTTTATATGCTTTCATTGGGACAAAAACCAACTTGGGGATGTGGATAATATAGGATCCATAGGTCAAAAAAGATGGTGAGCCATATTAAGAAGATGGCAAGTGTGTTTTCCTGGGTAGGGCAGGAATTTTATGGTAGAGAAGAAAAAGGCTCATTCTGGCAGCTGCTCACCTGGTTCTCTGCAGGTTCCCATTGCACAGCAACAGCCACACAGCTACCTCACTGATAGCCAGTGGGAAACTGAAACGAGGTCCAAGTGATGCAGAGGAGGTCTCGGTGCTTTCTCAGTCCACACGCTGGTGAACTGAAGGGCTCCCTTGTCCTGCCCAAAGGAATGATGACAAGCCGAATATGGAATGAGAACCGGATCCTTTGAACACATTAGATCCTTAATGAGTGTTTGCTGTCTGACTGAGATCAGGAATAGGATCCCGAGGGAAGAACCATCTGCACCAAGAAGGTGGGTGGGCTTGTAAGGAAAAAAAGAGGGGCCAGCACAAGAGGCCGTCTGTCTATAGATCTTTTGGGTGTAAATGGTGTAAATTCCCAGCCAACACTTCTCTCTCTGTTGGCTTTGCTTCTCTCTTCCTGCCTCTACATACACAAAAGATGGTTAACAGGCTGGGAAAGGAAACACACTTATATAATCTATTCCTCTCCATATAATCAGAAATTTGGCAGAGTAACAAGATTTAATTTGCCTTGTTTGCAATTTGAGTTCAGGTATACAAGTTCTTAGACCTACAAGTGGCAGATGTTAAAAAAACAATGTCTTTCAAGAGAATCCATTTTTTTTTGTCTCCCCCCAAGTTCCTTTTTTAAAATGCAAAAAGTATGTGGTTTTACACACAGTGGTATAAGCATTACAATTATATGGTGTTATGTGGATTAGCATCATATTTATATATTAGCTGAACTACACGAAATTGCCATTTCTCTAGGTTAAAAAATAGTTAATTATCATCAATTTCATATGATACAACCTAATACACAATCTCATTTTATTCTCCTGCCAGCTTCTGAAATAGGTATGTTAATCCCCATTTTATAGATGAAAAATGAGCCCTAGAGGATTTAATTCTTTTTTTAAAAGAATTATTTTATTTATCCCCCGCCCCCCATCGTTGTTTGCTCTCGCTGTCTGCTCTCCATGTCCATTTGCCGGGTGCTCTCTGTGTCTGCTCGTCTTCTCTTTAGGAGGCACTGGGAACCAAACCCAGGACCTTCCATGTGGGACAGAGGCGCTCAGTCGCTTGAGCCACCTCTGCTCCCTGCTTTGTTGTCTCTCATTGTGTTTCCTCTTTGTGTCTCCTTGTTGCATCATCTTGATGCATCAGCTCACTGCACCAGCCCATCATGCCAGCTTGCTGTCTTGCTCGTCTTCTCCAGGAGGTACTGGGAACCAAACCCGGGACCTACCGTGTGGTGGGCGGAGCTCAATCGCTTGAGCCACATCCACTTTCTGAGTTAATGCTTTTGTAACTGTGTTCTCCCAAGGCAACATAAAATGATCAACTGGCCCCAAAGAAAGTAGTTACAGATATTCAGAGTTTCTATAGAAGTAGTGAATTCTTCTCCTAGTCTACAAGTAAGGACTAGGGCCTGAGTTCATTCATTGCATGGCTGTTTCCCCTCTAGCCTCTTTACAGAGGTTGGAGTCTGGTGTCTTATTCATTGTTACGTGCCCACTCCCCAGCACATGAGGCCCCCAACAACAAATGTTTTTTTGAGTGAATGAAAGAGGAAAAATGTATCAAAATATTATTTATAAGTAAATTTTCAGAAGCAACCATTATAAAAAGGAAGATGCATCCAATACTTCCATTTAAGTCTCTCATGTCTGAGTTCATTAAGGTATTATTCACTAGACCTTCAGCTCCCCAGAGCCATCAGTACTTGTTTGTGGGCACTTTCTCTCTCGACCTCCACAGCAGTTTACACGAGCCATCGCCACGCTACTTAAGAAGCTCCTGACTCTAGCCTGCCATTTCTTTCTCAGCAAACAGGCTTCCCACTTCAGAGAGGAAATAGAGATGATGTGGTGCAAAGTCTCTAACTTCCTGCCCTCACATTGACGAACTCTGCTGGGCTCCATTCTGATAGAGAAGGCTGCCCCTTCTGTTTAGAGCTGGATGAAATATAAAGCTAATCATGTGACTGCTTTGCTTAAAATCTTTCCATGGCTCCCCAGTGTCTTTACTGGGTAAGTCTAAGTGCCTGAGCTTGGAACATAAATGTAAGGTCCTTCATGACTTATTCTTATTCTCAGCATACTCCCTCCCCACTTTCCAACTCACTCTCTCTGCTCCAGCCAGACTGAACTATCTGCAGTTCACTTGATGCCTCATGCTTTCATTTTTCAATAAAAAAAATGAAGTTGGTATTTTAGAATAATTTTTGGTTTACAGAAAAGTTGCCAGGATAGTATAGACAATTCTCATACATATACTCCACACCCAGGTTCCCTCTTATTAACATCTTACATCTGCAGGATGCATTCATTACAGCTGATGAACTAATGTTGGTACATTATTATTACTCAACGTCCAGACTTTATTCCGATTTCCTTAGTGTTTACCTAGTGTCCTTTTTCTGTTTCAAGACCTCATTCAGGATACCACTTTACGTTTAGTGGCCATGTCTCTTTAGGCAACTCTTGGCTTTTGACAGTTTCTCAGGCTTGCCTTGTTTTGGATGACCTTGACAGTTTTGAGGAGCACTGGTCTATTGTATAGAATGCCCCTCAATTGAGACTTGTCTGGTGTTTTTGCATAATAATGGGGGTTATGGGTTATTGGAAGACCACAGAAGTGAAGAACCCTTTTTATCAACATGACTCATCAGTGTGGCCATTAACCTGGATCACCTGGCTGACGTAGTGTTTGTCAGGCTGCTCCACTGAAAAGTTACTCTTTCCCCCCCATCCCTACTGTGCTCATTGGAAGGAAGTCACTATGTGCAGCTCACACTTAAGGAGGGGGAAATTATGCTCCATTTCTTTAAGGGTGCAGTATTTAATAAATTATATAGAATTCCTCTTCAGAGGAGATTTGTCTATTCTCTCCCATTTATGTATTTATTCATTCATTTATTTAAAATTATCAGTAAGGATTCTTGGGTATTTATTTTTTACTTTCGATTATAATCCAACTTTTTCCATTGGGAGCTCTTTCAGTTAGCTCCTGTGTTTCTTTGATATACCTAAATCATTGTGTGTGTGTGTATGTGTGTGTGTGTGTTGGGCACTTCCTTACTTTCTGACACTAAAAGCTTCCCCATCTGAACTTTCCTGCCCCAGCCCTAGAACCAGCCATTTCTCCAAGGTGCCTGGTTCCTTTTATTGGAGAATGGTATTAGAGACCAGGATCTGGCACTGGGTGTACCCTGTGGTTTTTAACCTCTGTGTTCCCCGATGGGTTGCCTCTAGTTGAAACCTCCTCTCTTCCCATATCCCTCTTTCTTATCAAAATAATTCCTCATTGTTCTTGAAAACTCAGCTAAGAATCCCAACAGCCTTCTTTGCAGAAATGGAAATGCCAATTATTAAATTTATATGGAAAGGTAAAGGGCCACATATAGCCAAAACCATATGGAAAAAGAAGAATGAAATTGGAGGACTCACACTTTCCAATTTCAAAACTTAATACAAAGCCACAGTAATCTAAACAGCATAGTACTGGCACAAGGACAGAAATATAGACCAGTGGAATCAAACAGAGGGTTCAGAAATAAACCCTCACATTTAATGGCAACTGGTTTTTTATAAGGGTGCCAAGTGTATTCAATGGGGAAATAATAAAACAAATGGTGCTAGGAAAACTGGTTATTCATACAAAAAGGAATGAAAGTGGACCCCTACCTTACACCATATACAAAAATTAACTCAAAATGAATCAAAGACCAAAGAATAAGAAACAGATATATAAAATTCTTAGAAGAATACATAGGGAAGCATCTTATGTTAGGCAATGTTTTCTTAGACTTTCCACCAAAAGCACAAGTAACAAAAGGAAAAATAGATATATGGGACATTGTCAAAATTAAAAACTTTTGTGCAAAGGACTTAATAATGAAAGTAAAAAGACAACCTACATAATGGGGGAAAAACATTTGGAAACAAAATTTCTGATAAGAGTTTGATATCTAGAATACAAAAAGAAATCCTACAACTCAATAACAAAAACCAAACAACACAATTAAAAATTGGGCAAAAGGACAACCAGCAAGATGGCGGCAGAGTAAGGAGCTCCTAGAGTCAGCTTGTATTACAGGGCATTTAATAATCATCCAGAGCTATCTAAAGCACCTGTTTGGGGTCCCCAGGAGACCAGAAGAGCATCCTGCAACATCCTTGAAAGAATGGGAGGAGGAGAATGGCCATCTGCAGAGATGATTTGTAAGTAGAGTCCTCCATGCCCCAGTGGCTGGTGCTCATCCTCCACTGTCAGCACAAGACACCTTGGGAGCTATGCCATGGCTGGAATTGGGAGTCCCACTTCCCAAAAACAGGGGAGAAAGAGACAACTGGGCACCAACTTCAGCTACTGATTAATAAACTCAGCTGGCTAAAGTATAACCCTAAGAACAGCTTAAGTTTGAACCTGTCCTGTTGTGGCAGAAAATGAAACTGAGGTGATGAGAAAACCCAAGCGGCACTCGGAGAGGTGGAGGAACAAAGTTTTATTATACTCGGGCCCAGAGGAGAGTCCAGTCTCCAAATTCTGAGCCCTGAGCCTTGGCTGACATGAGTTTATATAAGGATCAATCATGGGCAAATTTTTTATCACACAGGTTAATTCTTTAAGCAAGCAGACAGGTGGGGTTTACAGAAGCAGAAGTGTGAGTTAGCATATCTTTTTAAAACAGAGGGCTTCAGTTGCAGGGAAGGACAGGGACTTTTATTTTCTTAAAGTTATGGGTCTCAGTTTGTGGGGGG
>JAQZBX010085686.1:0-13094 GCA_029593785.1 Cabassous unicinctus
ATAAACTCCCTGAAAAATATCTAAACCCACAAAATACTGGCAAAATAATATGCTGGTAATAAAATAAATGCTATCTCTATCAAGAAGGGTAAATAGACAAAGGTTAACAAGTGATTGGAAAAATAAGAGAAGGTTTCCCTTGCTCCAAATTGAAAAGGAATAAATGTATGTTACCACATATTAATAAAACCATTTTCAATTCAAAGGAATATGGACAGAAACCCCCCAAAAATGGACAAAATAGTTTTTGAAAAATTAATTCTCATAAAAGTATTATTAGAATCTCTAATTCATTTCATAGTAGAATTTTCCATTTTTGTTCTTCTTATATTTAGAATGCATTTTTTCATGAGTTTTCTTGAAGGGTCGGAGGGGTGCCCCTTCATGAAAACTCATGAAATCTCATGAAAAAACACATTCTAAATATAAGAAGAACAATAATAGGAAGCTCTACTATGTTTTATCAAGGATATGGTGCAAGCATAATGTTGATGCATTACTGATAAGATAATCAAGGGACAGAGACACTGTTGTAAACAAAATCATTTAGTATTCCGAGGGTTGGAAAAGTTTAGGTAGCCAGGATTAGGAAATGGATAGATGTGGTAGGTAGTATGAGGTAAACTGCAGTAGTTAGAACAACAGGAAACATTAGTTATACTTCAGCAACTCTCAGTGATCTATGAGGTAAGCAAACAAAGAAGAAATGCTGAATGAGATTTATTTCACAATAATACTTATTAGAATTAACAAAGTTTATCAAATACATACTGATATTCACACTCAAAATTATTTAAGCTTTATGTAGCAATTTTATGTGAAGGATAATTGCTTGTGGATTTTGTCCAGTTGGGGTATTAAAGCATGATTGTTATAGCCTTAATCAATTCAAATTTAATTATTAGAATAGTTAAAGGTTATCTACATATCTGGACATCAGGGAAATAGCAAAAGCTTTTTATGATTGTTAATATAATCACAAACACACACACACAAACACATGGAATGATAGCAAATAAGTGTATACAAAATTAAGCATTATTTAAACAATAATTCTAGAGGCAGGTTTTCAGAATATTGTGAACAAATTGTTTTCTGTTATGAAGGAATCATGAAACATGTATAACCTCTGGGTTTACTTCATATATCTGCCATCACAACCAGCTTATAATGAATCAGATCTCTGAATTCCTTTTTTTTAAAAAATTTTAATATACTTTTTTATTTTTTTTAAAAAGATACTTAGATTACATCAATGTTACATACAAATTATTAGGGATTCCCATATGCCCTGCTCCCTAACCCTCCCACATTTTCTCACCTGAACAACATCTTTCATTAGGGTGGTACATTTGTTACAATTGATTAACACATTTTGAAGCATTGCCATTAAGCATGGATTATAGTTTACATCTTAGTTTACACTCTCTCCTGCACAATTTTTTAAGTTATGACAAGGTATATAATATCCTGTATCTGTCATTGCAATGTTATTCAGGACAATACCCAAGTCCTGAAAATACCCCCATATTACACCTATTTTTCTTCTCCCTCCACTCAGAACCGCCAGTGGCCACTGCCTTCAAAACAATGATAAAATTCTTTCATTGCTAGAATCACAGTAAGTCTAATCCACCTCATTGTGTGTTATTCAATGATCTCATATACAGGAATATATAGGAATTCAGGTCCATCCTTGATTTCAAATTACTGTACAATCACATTCTTATCCTTAGTCACTTTAAATGATAAAGACTGAGCTTTTGCATCATACCTTAGCAGATTTTTTTGTCTTTTATTAAATGGATTTTTACATGCTTTTGTCTTCATTCTTTGAATGTCTGTAAGATAGTAGATCACTCTTTCCCTACTATGAGTACTTTCTTTCCCCCACTGCTATCTCTCTAATGTGGCAACCCAGATATAGATTTTAGGTTGCACGTAGTTAGGAACATGGATTTTATATTTACAGGTTTAAAAACTTCTCTATGTTATTTTCTAGAAACAATACACATTTTAAGTTCACAGTTAATGTGTTAGTTATAATGAAAAAGGGTTCAATATTCAAGCATATATATCAATTTTTAGTCAAGGAATAAACCTGAAAAATTACAATTTCATTACATGGAGAAAACATAGAAGTTTGTGCATATATTTGCAGGCAGAATCAACAGTTTTGTACAGATTTCCACACAATGTAATGTGAAAATGGCAAATGTTCCACACAATGCAAAGTGAACAATGCAAATGATTTTGCTTTCTAGGTCTTTCTTCAATTAAACCAGCATGAAGATATTAAGATGACACCACAAATCTAATATTAAACCTTAGCTATTTAGCATTTGAAAAAATTTCACTATAAGAAATATTCATTTTATTGAAACAGTCTCTGCTTATGTTAACTATTAATGTATTTAAATATCCCCATTTATCAAAAAACACAAATTAGTAAAAATTTATATTATCTAAGTTTAAGTTATTATTTTACATACAGTATTTTTCCTTCATTTTTAATATATTATTTCCCATTAAAAAATTAAACCCTTTAAGTAAACTAGAAGGACCTACTAAACATTCTGCCTAGAGCCCTTTTACTCTCCCTGTTCCTCAGGCTAAAGATGATTGGGTTTATGAAGGGGGGCACCATGGTGTAGAACATGGCTGTGAGGAGGGTATAGATTGTTGATTCATTTGAGTTGGGGCCCAAACAAGCAAACAATCCAGAAATGATAACTAAAATAAAAGCAGCTATTTGGGGAGAGCAAGTTGATAGGGCTTTGTTCTGGGCTTCCACAGAATGCATCTGGAGCACAGTTGAAAAGATGTTAACATATCAGGTAAATAAGATAACAAAGCTGCGTAAGACAAGGCAAGAACTTACAGCAAGGGTCACAGTCTCAGAAAACTGTGTGGCTGGAGATGAGATGCTCATGACTTGAGGGATGTCACAGAAATATTGATGGATCACATTGGAATCTGTGAATGGAAGCCTGAATATGGTGCCTGTGTGAATTTCAGAATAGACCAGGCCAGCGGCCCATGAGCCACCTGTTATTTGTGTGCACAAATGTGGGGTCATAGTGACACCGTAGTGCAGAGGGTGGCAAATGGCAACATAGCGGTCATAGGACATCACCACAAGGAAAAAAATTCAGTGGAACCAAATAAGATATACAGGAAAGTCTGAGAAGCACATTCATTGAGAGAAATCAAATTGCTGCCTGTCAGATGATTTACAACTGATTTGGGAACAGTAACGGAAATATAACCCAAATCTAACAAGGATAAATTGCCTATAAAGAAATACATGGGGAAGTGAAGACGTGGTTCCATCAAATAATAGTAATAGTCATAAGATTCCCAGTAAGGGCTCCCCCCAAAAATGAGTAAGAATAGCAGACTTTGTAAGACTTGGAGCTCTCGGGAGCTTGAGATATCCATAAGGAGAAATTCTGTGATAATGGTGAAATTGCCCATGTCTTTTAATCTGCTGAAGTGTTCCTGTTGTCAAAAGGATAAAGATATAAGATAATGCTATAAATTAAAATGCAGAGAATCCAGTCTTTCTTCATATAAAATGGAAATTCTGACATAAAATTGTCTTTTATATATATATATATATATCATATATATAATTTTTAGATAATACAAACTTTCTTAAAATAAGTGATACAATGAAAGAATTGGGATATACAAAATCATACAAATAATAATAATATTGAAGATTGTCACTATACCTTGGTGAAATTAGAATTTCATCCATTTGCTATAAAACTTAAAATGCAAGCTAATGAAGGAAAATGTATCAAGGTAAAAACAACAACACACCTGTGGACTGAGACACAAGGTTTGTCTTCATAAACATTACTATGTCTCATAAACACTCAAAGGTTAAAGCCCATCTCCCTGCCCCTTTAGTCATCATCACTGAACAGACCCCAGAGAGTCCTTTCTCCAAAAAAAGTATTTTTATTCTAAACTTCATGAGGAAATGTACATTGCTTTTTCTATTGTGTTTTGTAATTTCTTCCTGGAGTACACTGAGATACTTATACTTCTCACAATTCTCAGTGGATCCAGGAATGGCAGACTCCAGAGAAGCTGAATTTCTATCAACTCCTTGGTTCCCATAGATATTTTGAACAATCTGTTGAGACTAATTAGATTAACAACCTTTTGCTTTGACACATAACAGATTAAGGGTTTTGTAAACTTTCAGAAAGCACAAACTCACAAATGTAGTTTTGGTTTTAGTATTACTGTTTACTCAAAGGTATGTTAGAGTCCTTGTACCATGAAAATAAGATCAATAGCCTTTAAAGAACAAGATAAAATGTTGTATAGTTACATAAATTATGACAGGAAATTAATGTATCTACAATGTGTGTAAGATGGTGAAATTAAACAGAAACAATATGCTCACCTCACATGAATTGAAATAAAGTGTCTGACAGTGATAAAGTCATCCACGTTAATGACCAAACTCATGCAATAAGCTTGAAAAGTGACAACAGAGAATGTAAAGGGAAAAGATTGTAAAGGTTCAAAGTAAGCTCTGAATCAAAAGCTTAAAGCAATCATTGGTGCTTTGTATCCCCTGAAAGAGTACTGAGAAATGAAGATAAAATTTTGAATATCTAATAAATCTTGAGAATAGTTGTCAAGAAATGAGTTAAAAGACTTGGGGGTAAATGCAGGAAAATATCCACAAAACCCTACATCCCAAGGTTAATATCTCAAAGGCCGATGAGCACAATGAGGCAAGATGGCATGAAAAGGCAAATGTTCTACTTCAAAAACAGTATTGCATAAGCATAACCTCTGGAATGGCCTCCCAACTCAGTCTGAAAACTTTTTACCATAAAACTCATTAATATTTAATATTTCCACCTTTTGATCAAGTCTTTTTCCAAATGCATTGCTATTTGGTGCTTGGTATTAATCCCTGAGTACCAGGGAGTCTCATCCCCAGGAGATAAGTCCCAAACATGAGGGAAGGTAATTAGTTTATATGCTGAGTTTGGCTTAGAATGAGGCCACATTTGATCAACAAGGAAACTTTCAGGAGGTAACACTTAGGCATATATACAATACTAAGCTAAGTTTCAATTTCACAAGAATGAGGTTCATAAGTATAAGCATCACTATCAAGGGCTTGCAATAATGTTCCTTCTCTAGGCACTACATATTTACTCTAGGGTTTCTTGCCACTTTATTAGAGGATGGGAATTCAATTTTCTTTTAGTCATTGTGCTGGACTCCACTCACTGAGAAAACATCCCATGACCACTTGAACACATTCCTATTCCATAAAAGCATACCCCAGGTGCAGCCCTCTGCACATATCCCCCATCACCAACATGCTGCAACAGTGATCCTCCCCTGCCACAGTTGACACTTTTCTGCAATCCAAAACCTACACAATAACAAAGCCAAAAAAATAAACGAATAAAAATAATTTAAAAATAAAACAAAATAAAAAATAAAGTATATAAAATTTAAAAAATGAAAATAAACTTAAAAATTTTAAAAAATAAAAATTTTTTCTTTGTACCTTTCATCACCATAATGTTATCTTTTATGTACAGAGACAATTTCTTCTGTATGTTTCCCCAGTGTCTTATTATTTTTTTCACTTAGTTTCAAAGAAGCTTTAGGGTACAGAAAAGTCATATAGAAAATATAGGGGATTCCCCCATACCCCATCCCCTCCCCTTCTCACATTTTCCCTTTTGTTAACATCTTACATGAATATGGTACATTTGTTACAATTGATGAACAAATATTGAAGAATTGCTACTAACCATGGTCAAGGATTTACATTATGGATTGCATTCTGCACTGTACACTTTTATAGGATTTGACAAAATTTTTAACGGCCTGTATCCTTCAATGAAAGATCATGGAGCACCATTCCAATGCCCTAAAATGTCCTATGTTTGATCTATTCTATTCTTCTATTCCTTTCTCTTTTGAACGTGTAACCACTAAGTTTTATTTTTTGAAGAATAAGTTTCATAGTTACAGGCATTCATACTGAGGGATTGATGTATTGTTCTGTTTTCTTTTATTAGGCACTGCCTATGTTCTCGCTTATGCGCATCTCAGGAATATCTCATTGAATGCCACAGCAAACTGTATCTCAAGCAGGGGTGCTCCTGAGGGCTCTAGAGACAACTAAACATTATAAGCAGGGCAGACAATCTCAGGAACTCGGCACCTTGTCAGTGGGCACTACCTTAGTATATATGTTCCATAAAGTAACAGAGTTTGACTCATTTATCATTTCCCTATCCATGACTTTTCTGCCCCTTTTATTTGGACCTATAACAAGCACTATACCTGTTAAATGTAAGTACCAGAGACGTAAATCTTTGTTCAATTCATATGCCGATTGAGCCCTAAATCTCAGCATTGTTGCAGCCAACACCCACTCTCCAGTTCATTGGACTCACCCAGGACAACTAACAAAAGGATGATGATGGACAACACATATTCCCCCAAAACAGAGAGTATCTACACCTTCAAGCAATACAGTTCCATCCATCTGCCCCATGGGATATAAGCCCCTCTCAATCAGAAACAAAATGGGCATTACTATCCCCAAATCTTCAAGACTGAGGAATGAACAAACATAAGGAGGAAATACAACTATGGACTAAAGTAAGATTATTATTCTTAAAATGGAAGAACTTGTAACATTGATATAAAGGCAGAGACCAACAGAGGTTCTGAGGAGAAGGAGAGGGAAGAACAGGCGTAACATGGGGGCATTTTAGGGATGTTGGAATTGTCCTGAATGAGATTAGAATGATGGCTACAGGCTATTATACAATTTGTCAAAACCTATAAAAATGTGCAGTGCAAAGTGTAAACTATAATGAAAGTATTGACCATGGATACTAGCAATGCTTCAATATGTTTTCATCAATTGTAACAAATGTACCACTCAAATCAAAGATGTTAATGGGGGGAAATATCAGAGGGGGAGGGTGTGGGGTATATGAGAATTCCCCTATATTTTCAATGTGTCACTTATGTAATCTCAAGCATCTTTAACAATAAAATTTAAAAATAAACAGTAATGGGGTCATTGTGGAACAATGTAAGTAAAAGAATATGTCTGTAAGAAGAAAACATAACTATGAGGAAACAATAGGTAAAGAAAGTTTTTCTTATTTTTGAACTGTTTAATAAGCACATGATATAAACAAAAACAAAAATAAACAAACTCCACAACAGTGATTCCCTCAAAAATTCTTTCTGTGGTTTGTTGCAACATGTAAGGCTCCTTCAGATACCCTCAGGACCACACACAGAGACATTAAAGTCTTTCCTGGAATCTCCTTCCCTTAAATCTCTGCTTTTCTATGGCCTGATCAATTTAACATTGTTGCCTTCAGGGAACAAAGTGGTAGCTGGTCTGTACTCACCTTGTCAGGGATTCCTAGTCTCTGAAATCGAACTCACAGCAACAACTCTTCAATAATATTATATATATGATTTTTATTAAATTTTTAAAATATAATATTTTTATTTTTAAAGAAGTTTTAGATTACATAAAAGTTACATTAAAAATATAGGGGATTTCCATATGCCCTACCCCTCTTCCTCCCACACTTTCCCACATTAACAACGTCTTTCATATGTGTGGTACAATTGTTAAAAAAGATGAACCCGTACTGAAGCATTGTACTAGCCAAGGACTAGAGTTTACTTTATAGTTTAAACTTTGCCCCACACCATTGTGTAGGTTTTGTCAAAATATAAAATGACCTGTATCCATCATTGCACTGTCATGCAAGACAATTCCAATGTCCCAGAAATGACCCTTTGTTGTACCTATTCTTTCTTCTCCCTTCCCTCAGAACCTCTGATAGCCACTGCCTTTATATCAATGATACAAGTTATTCCATTGCTAGAATAATCATAAGTCTACCTTAGTCCATAGTTTCTTTCCACCTTTATGTTTGTTCATTCCTCATTCTTGAGGATTTTGGGATGGTGATGCCCACCCTGTCTCTGATTGAGAGAGAGCTGAGATCCCCTGGGGCAGATGGATAGAATTGTATGGTTTGCATTTGCAGATACACTCTGCTTCCTTGGATGGGCATTGTCCACCATCATTCTTTTCTTAGTTGTCTGGGGTGAGTCCAATGAACTGATGAGTAGGTGTTGCAATTCTACTGAGATTCAGAACTAAACCAGCATATGAACAGATTTAAGTCTATGGGACATATATTTAACAAGTATAGTGCTATTTATAGGTTCAAATAAAAGGGGCAGAAGAGCCACATATAGGGAAATTATAAATGAGTCTAACTCTCTTACATTGGGCAGCATATATTCCAAAGTAAGTCCCATTGACAGGTAGCCAAATTCCTGAGATTGTCTGCCCTGCTTATACTATCTAGATGTCTCTAGAGCCCTCGGGAGACATACTGTTTGAGGAACTGTTTACTGTGGCAGTCAATGAGATCCTGCTGAAACATGATTAAGCAAAACCTCTGAATAACCTCTCAAGACACATTGAAATCCCTTAGCCATAAAAACTCATTTGTATTTAACATTTCCCCCTTTTGGTCAAGGTCTTTTTCCAGATTAGTCACTAGTACGTGCTTGGTAATAATCCTTAGGTGCCAGGGATGCTAATCCTCAGGAATCCTATCTCATGCTGGGGGAAAGTACTGCATTTATATGCTAAGTTTGGCTTATAGAAACACCACATTTGAGCAACAAGGAGGTTTTCAGGAGGTAACTCTTAGGCAATATGTAATACTAGACTATATTTCAATTCCACTAGAAAACATTCATAAGTACAACCACTGATATCAAGGGCCTGGTGTAATGGTCTGTCCTCCTTCACTAGGCACTGCCCATGTACTCAGAGGATTTTTGCTGCTTTAATAGAGGATATAGTAGGACTTCACAGGATGCAAATTCAACATTCTTTTGGTTATCACTTGTGACTCCAAGCACTGAATCAATGCCCCATGACCACTTGAATATATTCATATGCTATACAGGCATGCCCCAGGTGCACCCCTCTCCATACACAGCCCTATCACTGACATCTCACACCAGTTATCCTCCCCTGCCACAGTTGTGGTCCTTCTGTAATCCAAAACCACCCCCTTAAAAAACCCAAAACATAAACAAGTAAAAATGGTACAAAAATAAAATAATTATAATTTAAAATAAGAAATTAAATGCAAAAACACAAAAAATTAAAAAATAAAACAAAATGAAAAGATAAATAAAAAATAAAATAATTTTTCATTATGTCTTTCATCACTGTAAGATCTGTTATCTTTTATTTGCAGTGACAATTTCTTCTGTATGTTTCCCAGTGTCTTTTTTTTTTTCCTTATCTTCAAAGAAGCTTTAGGGTACAGAAAAGTCACATAGAAAATATAAGGGATTCCCATAAATGCAAACCCTTCCACTCTTCCATGCTCCCCAATTAATAATATTTTACATATGTGTGGTACTTTGCTACAATTGATGTCCAAATATCAAAGCATTGTTACTAACCATGGTCATGGCTAAACATTAGGGCAAGGCATTGGGAGTGGGATGATATGCAGGGTAGGGCACACCAGGGGACTGCTTTTATGGAAAAGGAAAGTGCTCATCTTACCATAGTGTGTTACCTCAGTGTGTGGAAACCCAGACAATAAACAAGAAAATATTAAACTCTCATCCTGGGGAGTAATGCTATGTTCTATAAGAGGAGCAAGACTTTCTGAAAAACATAGGCAATGTCTAATAAAAGAATACAGAACAATATGTCAAACCTTCAATTTTAGTGCACGTAAATATGAAATTTATTCTTCAAAAATTGTAACTTAGTGGTTACTACAGGTTCTGAGGGGTGGAATAGAACTGATGGAACTTAGGGCATTTTCAGGGCATTGGAATTGTTCTGCACGATCTTGCATTGATGGATACAGGCCATTTTAAATTTTGTCAAAACCTACACAAGTGTATGAGGAAAATGCAAACTATGTATGATTTCTTACTATTTTTTCTCCTAGATTTTACATTTTACTAATAATTCATAATGAATCCTTGAATACATAAATTACAACAGTCACAATCATCAATTTCATTATACCATCTTATACTTATAACAGAAAGTATTTTTATATCTTAAGTAATTGGTATGTTGTCAATATATACAGTCCATTAAAAGATCTACAAAAGAGGTTTATATAGAAAAATCCCAAATTTTGAAAGAGATGATTCAGATATTAACATTTAATTTGAATGGCAGAAATGATCATAACACTATCAATCCTAAGCCTAAGAGAACTGCTTGCAACCAAGGTGATCATATGCTTTGTGCCACACACAAGGTCAAGGATGTTACTATTGGAAAACAACCACTGGAGCCTTAAAGCTTCCAGTAGTCCAACACCTATAGGGAGCCAAGAAAGCTATTTGCTAAACAATGCAACCCATGCTGCAATACGATGTATCCCTATATTCTCTAGTCAGCAAACTGCATATCTCACCAATTTTCAAAATTATTTACTCATTCTAATATGTAGCAATTATTTAAATTATATAAGCATCTAAGCAAGCTAAATACCATTTAACCACCAAGAAGGAGATAGATTTCATGGTGGTACAAAATATGGACCAAACAACAAGAAAATACAACTTTGTGTGAGAAAAACTCTACAATGTTCTCTTCTTCTCACAATGTTGATATTTTACCCTTCTATTTTGTATTATTTCTGCATATATATATACTGAAATAAGAGAAAATATAGTTCCCTTTTCAGGGAATGAAATGTAAGTTAAAATAAGAAACCTCAAAAAATCATGGACAAAACCTGCTATGACCATCCTTGAATATCTTTCATAAAGACCTTAATCCTTTGAGGATCAAAATCTGTTCTAGTGATGCCTTCATGACTGAGCCACCTGTCATAGAGTAACATCACAGAGATTGATTTAAAAGTCCAGATAAACTAGCAAATTGAGGATTTAGCTAACCGTGATAGAAAACCTTCCCCTCCAGGTTTGCTAATGTCTTTTTAAAAGGAGAAATTCTTTAATGCTCTCCCGATGTCTTCCCCTTTGTATTGTCTGGAGACCCATCCATTACTAACTTCAAGAACATGATGAATCTGTCTCTAACTTATGGTCCTATTAAAAAGAACATTTAAGGAATATTCAATATTCAGTATTGACACAGAAGGCACGGTGTCAATCTCTAAATTTTTTAGATAATGTCTTTAGGCCTGACTAATTAAACATTATTTAGGAGTGTAAAATAATTTTCTATAACACAAGACACCCATGAGGTACAATATTAACTCAAGATTTCGAATATATAATGATAAATAGAGAAAACCTATACCTCAATTTTATGATACTACAATTTAAACAGTTAAAGGGAAAAAAAAGATCTTTTACTAAGACAATACTGACAGGCAAGGTACCTTTCTGATATTGCAATCAAGTGTCCACTAGGTTCAGAACTGTCCCATTCTCACCAGGAAATAAAATGTCTAACAGACTTTTCAATCAGAAACAAAATGGTTTGTGTACAAAGTGGGCATCTCTGGAACTCTCGATTTTGTGCCATTAAGAAGAAACAAAACTATTAGTAAATGTTCATCCAGCCATATTTTAAATAGACACTGAAACAGTTTTCTCCCCTGTTCAGAATTTTCCTTATCCCCTCTTTTATAGGAGGAATAAAAATACCTGTTGGGACTCACATTCTATCTACCACATTGTCTCTGTACTTTTGACTTTATCTTCTCAATCTTTCCTCTCAGTCCTTCCACCTTCAATAAACTATTAGGTAAGAAACTTTTGGCTCAATGAGAATGCACTTTTATGTGCACTCCAAAGAACTGTTTCATGTTTATGCAGACTGATGACCCAGTTCACCCACTTTGCCCAGTTCACCATCTTATAGTGGCTTCTTTGAATACCATGTATGCCTATGTCCTTGTGTTGCTTTACAAAGGCTTTTTTGACAAACACAATAATCTGGTTGGTTTTAAGAATAGGAATTTATTGTCTCACAGTTTACGAGGTTAGAAGTGCAACATCAACATATTGTCAAGGTTTCTTTCTCCCAGAATCAACTAGTTCTCTGACAATCCTCTATCATATGGCAATATCTCTCTGCTGTGTCTACTCTTCTCCCTCTGGTTTTAGCTGATCTCACACTTTTACTTCCATGTCCAATTGCCTCTACTCAAAAGGACTTCAGACGTGTTGGATTAAGGCTGCCCTGTGTGCAGTCTTGCCATACGTTAAATAATAAGAACATCTTCAAAAGTCCTAGTTACAAATGGGTTCATGCCCACATGAATGTGGATTAAAACTGCCCATGTCTTTTGTGGGGTACCTGATTCAATTCCTGACAAACCTTAATCAATACCTTCTAAGATTACATCTATTTTATGATTTACTTTCCTAAGTACCTAGTGTCTTCAGGGTTACCTCATATATAGTTGTGATACAAATAAATATTACAAAATTCTTACAACTCAGTATTGATGCTTTAATGCCTCTAAATAATTTTTCAAATTAGTCTCTGAACACCTGAAACAACAGACTCATAGTTTCAGATTTATAAGCTATGGGGTTACTCATTCTATGTACCAGTGATGTGACACTGCTATACTCCAAATAAAAATTCCTAATGTCATGAGTACTCTTTGTATAATACTTAAGGATTTTTCACTGTGAAGGGTACCCATATTACAATGTGGTTCCCAAACTAAATACTACCTTGGTTTTTATTTTTCCAAATTTAACACATGCAAATTAGTAGATCTCTCCTAAGATATTTTCAGTATCCAATTCCACCCAAGAATCCAATAGTTTTTCTCTGTGACATGGGAAAAAACACAATCCATGTGACCTATGATACCATAAGATTTCATTGAAGCCTCCTCATAATTATATTAGGTTTTCAACAATAATTTTGAAAATATACATTTTTTCCTGTCCCACCTTAATTCAACATGTAGGTAAATTGCATTTTTAAAGGTTAAAAAGCTTATATTTATAATTAGGCAGCTGAATTCAGTTGAGATAATCCTCCCTTTTTTTTTTTTTTT
>JAQZBX010085687.1:0-13093 GCA_029593785.1 Cabassous unicinctus
AAAAAAAAAAAAAAAGAAAAAGCCCCAGGCAAAGAGATATAGGGGCTGACCGGTGAATGTCAGGAGAGCAAATAGGAAATGTGATGGTGAGGCGGTAAAAGTAGGGGCCCAAGGAGGATTTGCGACAAACCCAAGACTAAGACATTAAAAAATAAGCCACGCGCTGGACCTCATCTCCAGCTGCCCCGGATGAAACATGAGCTTTAGTACCAGGCTGAGTTTTAAGAGTCCTGGGCAAGGTTATCTGACATTTTAGGCAATTTCCTCTAATGTTAATAATAACAGCTACTATTTACTAAGCTTCTCGTATGTGCAGGCGGCACACTAAATGCCTTACGATTGTTTGTAGAAATCCACCCACCAAGTTTTAAGATAGTATCCTCATTTACAGACAAGGGAGCGGATACCTGGGGCGGCAGCCTTGCCGTGTCTGAGCCTAGATTTGAGCCCACAGCTGTTGCCTGAGAAATCCGTTCCACAGGAAAGATCCACAGGGGGTACCTAGGATTTTAAAAACCTCCAGATGTGGCTAGTACATTCTTAGACTGACTCTTAGCTTTTATGTGATCTTTAGATGTTTTGCATGTAGGAGCTGGGGGCAATGGAAGCCTGGACACGCCAGCGAAATGGTGGTGACCCCAGAAGGGTGATGGAAGTACTTGGCCCAGCCAGCTCGCAGTTAGGGGTGCCCATACCAGAGGCACCCCAACAGCCAGGCTTCCCTTCCACTGAGCAGATGGGGTCCAGGCTGACAAATGCCGGGAGAGGCCTGTCCACCCAGTTTGCCCTCACACCTCGATTCCTGGCTTATTGTTCCCCAGGCCAAGCCCAGCATTTCACACACCTTGTTCCAATTCTGAGAAGCAGCCAGAGTCCCCAAGGGCTGGGGACTGAGGACAGGGGAGACCAAAGACCACAGGCCACTAGATGCCAAATGTGACACCAGTGCCGGAGGCCTGCCATCCACCGTAGGGCAGGAGATGAGCGAGGCGAGGAAGAGAAAGTGCGATGCCTGGGGAAACGAGGAGGGCTGGTGCAGGGGAAGCCCTCACCCAGGAGGTGGGGTGCCTCCATATTTCATCAGGCAAGTAGCAGAAAGCAGAATGTGTGATGCAGGAATAAACCAAAGCGAGAGTCAGGTCCAGGGGAACAGTCACTGGTGAGACCGGGTTTCTTCCGGTGTCCTCTGCAGCCCACATGGCTCCGGAGGACCTTGTCAGAGTGCAGGTACCCAGCCCTTGCCCCACACCAAGTGACTCTGAAGAGCCACTGTCCATGCACAAGGCCCACCCGCAGCCTCGGCTCCGCTGGTGTCCTGGGACCAAGCTTGGCCTAGGCAAGAGGCAGCTCGCCTGTGAGAGTTGGCCCATGCTGTGCAAACGGCCCTCCTCTGGCTCCTCAGTCCTATGTCTGTGGGTCTGCTGGAGCCCTCTCTGTCCCCTGGTTGCCCCTGCCCCCCACTCAAGGCCAGAGCCTGACAGGGCCCCACACCTGATCTTCCTCAGCAGACGTAGTTCCCAGCCCGGAGTTCCATCCGGGTCACCGGCCCAGCTCTGTACTCCTCTGCCTCAGTTGCCCCTGCACTCCACCCCAGATGTCTGTGTTAGCTTTGTCTTTGGCTCACAGCACTTGTCACTGGCTTGTTCTACCTCCTTGAAATCAGATCCAGTCTCAGACTCACATCTAGATTAATTAAGAGACTTAATTTCAGGTTTTAAAAACAACAACAGATTTCTTAAATAAGGGAATTTGTTGGTGTCTCTGAAAGATACAGAGGAATATGGACATCAGGCATGGTTTGATGGGGGCGCCAGCCCCACTTTCTGTGATTTTCTTGACTCTACCCTCCCCTGTCCCCTTCCTCAGACTGGTTTTCCTGCATGAATGAAAACGGCTGTAGCAGGTCCAAGCATCATATACACACACCATATTGGTCAGAAAAGAAAAAGACAGTCATTCCCTGCCTACTCATCCTCCCACCCCACAACCCCACATCCAAACAAAACTTAGATTGGGCCAACTCGGGTCACCCAGCCATCCTTGACGCCATCGCTGTGGCGAGGGAACCTGTTACCCAAATGACTTAGGTTAACAAGAACCACTCACCTATTTTCCCCCTTCTCCCAAGAACGCGACCAGTTCCACTGCAAAGTCGTAGCCCTGGTCCCTGGTTATACAAAGCAGGGGTGAATGACTCTGGGACAGGCTGTGCGCTCACGGGCTGCCTTGACGGCTGGGCTGGCCTAACACAAACGATAAACTGCACCCCGTTCCTTCACTCGGTAAGCGTCTCGTCACAGCTTATCTGCTTCCGGAGGGGCAGACAGGGAGGGCATAGTGCCTTTCTGCAGAGCATTCGAGGTTTGCGTTCGAAACATATATTGAAGCCTGGTTTTGGAGCCTGGGGTGGAGCATGATCTCCTTGGTCAAAGCCCTGAACTCTGAAATTTGTTTGTTAGTTCATGACCCCAGAAGAAACCTTGAGACCAGTGCAGGTAGCTTCCTTAAAAGGGTCCCTAGAGGTGCAGGTGGGGGAGTGGGGAAGCCGAGAGAGGGCATGTGGATGACTAGGTTACAGTCGTGGGCAGCTGAGGCTCGGTCCTGCCGGGCATTTCTGGGGGACCGTGTAGAACTTGCTTTGGGGATGTCCCGCCTGAGGGGCCAGGGAGCTGGGGCATTTCTCCTCCACCTGCCGTAAGTCATTGCTTAATAGCAGCGCGGCACCTGTGGCACAAACGCTGGGCTGAGCCAGAGGCAGCCCGCGTGCCCGAAGCCGTCTGCACTTCCAATAGGAAGCCATCTCAGATGGGACGTGGTCGGGGCTCCATGTGCATCTGCCATGCTCGAATTTGCTGGAAAGAAATCTCCCCGCCCCGCCTGGGCATCTCAGCATCAGGGTGGCTGTTTGGATGGCGTAGCTGGGTGCCCAGACCCTTTCACTGGCCTGCAGGCCTCTGCGCTCCTGGTCCCCCATTTCGAGGGTGCATGTTAGGAAGCGCCGAGGCAACGTGCCTCACCCCAGGTATAAAAGCTCAGATGGATGGCGGCCTTTGTGAAAAGCACTCAGCCCAGATGTAAGTGCCTTCTCCACGGAAACACAGGATTTGTATCGGGGTCAGGGAGAAAGCCAGCGTGCCTTTGAGAAGTGCGGGCTCCGCGGGCTCCCAGCCCCGCGCCATCTGCCCCGCACCTCCACGCCCTGCGCAGGCCCTGCTCCTTCATCCTGCACGGCCATCCCGGGTGCCAGGCTCAGAGAAAGCCCATTCCTTCTAACCGGAAGTAAGACCCTGGAAAAGTGACTTTCCCACCCAGGTGCCAGCTTCTTCGCCTATAATGACAACAATAATGAGAAGAGTAACATCGGCGATAAAAATAGCTAAAATTTATGAGCACTTACTATGTGCTGGGCGCTGCATGGAGTAAGTCATGCAACAGGACAACATTTTTAAATGATATATTTTTTATTAGAGCGGTTGTAGGTTTACAGGAAAATCATGCAAAAAATTCGGAGTTCTCACATGCCTCCCCTAACACCTGCAGATTTCCTTACTGTTAACATTTTGCATTACTGCGAGACATTTGTTACAACTGATAAAACATTATTATTACAATTATAGCATTAACTATACCCCGTAGTTTACAATACACTTAACTCTTTCTTTGTACACTTCCATGGGGTATTTTCCTGGTAACATGCACAATCAGAAATTTCCCATTCTATCTACTTTGAAATTTACAACTAAATGGTGTTGATTGCATTCAGAGTTGTGCCACTGTTACATCATCCATTGCCAACGCTTTTCCATTGCCCCACACAGAAACTCCATGCTAGCGAAACATAACTCCCAATTCCCCACCCCCACCTGGTCCCTGATAACCGGTATTCTAATTTCTGACTTTATGAATTTGCATATTCTGCTTATTTCATATCAGTGAGATCATACAATATTTTTCCTTTTGTGTCTGACTTATTTCACTCAACATGATGTCTTCAAAGTTCATCCTTATGGTTGCATTCCGTTTTATGGACTTCACTCGTTTTATGGCCAAATAATATTCCATTATATGTATATAATACCTTTTGTTTGTCCGTTCATTTGCTGATGACACTCGGGTTGCTTCCACCTTCTGGCAATTGTAAATAATGCCTCTATGGACATCATTGTGCAAATATCTGGTCTGGGATGAAGTTCCACTTATTTTTTGTTGTTTCTCGTGCTTTTGGTATAAATTCTAAGAAACCACTGCCCAGCACAAGGTTCTGAAGATGTTTCTCTGTGTTATTCTAGAACTTTTACAATTTTGGTCCTGTATTTAGGCCTTTGATCCATTTTGGGGCAATGTATATATATGGTATAAGGTAGGGGTCCACCTTCATTCTTTTGCATGTGGATATCCAGTTTTCCAGCACCATTTGTTAAAGAGAATATTCTCTCCCCACTGAGTGGACTTTGTACCCTTGTTAAAGATTAGTTGGCCTTAGGTGTGAGGTTTTATTTCTGAACTCTATTCAATTCCATTGGTCTGTATGTTTTCCTTGTGTCAGTATCATGCTGTTTTACGGTAGCTTTGTAATAAGTTTTAAAATCAGGAAGTCTCAGTCCTCCAAATTGGTTCTTTTTCAAGATGATTTTGGCTATTCTGGGCCTCTTGCCTTCCATGTGGATTTTTTGCTTGGCTTTTCCATTTCTACAAAAAAAGCTGTTGGAATTTTGGTTGGGATTATGTTGAATCTGTAAATTGCTTTCAGTCAAATTGACATCTTAACAGTGTTTAGTTTTCCAGTCCATAAACATGGAATGTCCTTACATTTATTTAGGTCTTTTTTAATGTCTTTCAGCAATGTTCTATAGTTTTCTGTGTATAAGTGTCCTTTATATTCTTGGTTAAATTTATCCCTAGATATTTTATTTATTTTAGTTGCTACTGTACATGGAATCTTTTCTCGAATTCCTTTTTTGGATTGTTCATTAATAATATGTAGAAACACTACTGATTTTTCCATAATGATCTTCTAAGTTGCCATTTTGCTGAATTCATTTATTAACTCTAGTACCTTTGTTGTGGATTTTTCAGGATTTTCTTACACTGAGCTACCCTTGCATACCTGTTGTAAATCCCACTTGATCGTGGTATATAATATTTTGTTGTACATTGTGTATTTTTTTTTCAAGATTTATTTATTTATTTATTTAACCCCCCTTGCTGCTTGTGTTTGCTGTGTCCATTCGCTGTGTGTCTTTTCTGTGTCTGCTTATCTCCCCCTTGCTGTGAGGTCTTGCTGCATCAGCCCACCGCGCCGCACGGGCCGGCCTGCCCTCACAAGGAGGCCCCGGGAAGCAAACCCGGGCCCTCCCATATGGTAGATGGGAGCTCTATCGTTCGAGCCACACCCGCTTCCCTCATTGTATATTTTAATATTTTAAAATGTTAAGTCTGGGATTTAGTCCCTGAGCGCTTTCTTCAGTTTGTATCCAGTTAGTGAAATATCAGAGATTTTCTTGAGAACTAATAAAACCAAACAAGCCAATGCAAAAACAAACAAACAAACAAAAAAAAAACTTTCACTGTCTTTGCAAATTGGCTTTGCATTGGCTGCTGCTCTCCTTCAAAGTTCAGCCCACCTATCAAGAAGTTCAGGTCAAGGTGAATGCAAAGTACAGGGTCCTCCCTGACTTTTCTGGGCCTGTGTCTTGTCCTGGGCTTGTGCTTACTAGTGATCTTAGGAGTTCTCCTGTTAATAGGAATTTGAATGCCTCCTCTATACCCCAAGAAACAGACCTCCTCCCTTGCCCAGTTGCTCCACCATGGGTCTTAAAGCAGCTAAGCCCCAGGATGCTCCACTCAGTAGTTTCTTACGCTGCTTTAGCTGACTCAGGCTGCTTTCGCCTGGAGGGCAAGTGCTGGGAGCAGGGGCATACAGGAGAGGAATTTCCCAAGATAGCCATTCCCAACTGGAACAAAGCCAGAGTCCACAAAGGAGTGCCAGCTGGCTCCAAACTGTCCCGAGGAAAGAATAAGAAAGGGGCCAGGATGGGTGCCAGGAGCTCTCGTATGTCTCTTTGTAGCTGCATTTTCATTTTTTTCTTTTCTTTTCTTTTTTCCCTTTTTTTGAAGCTGCATTTTCTTGATTCAGTACTTGTCTGGTAAATGTAGCTCTTTAACTATTTCTGTAGCTTTGAGGAAGCTCACTATCTTTAAGTCTTCTCTGCTGCTTTTGCCCAGGGCAGGTTGGTACAGTGGCCACCCTTAGAGCCAGCTGGGCCCGCAGCGATCGAAAGCATCTATTAAAAAGCAGTGATCATCTATCAGACCACACACCTCTGGATCTTTGGATATTAGTTCTTTATATCCTATCCTGGCACCAGCAAGCCATGCCAAGGGCCAGACTCCACTGCTGCCTGCCGCAGGAGTAAAGGATAGGTGATGGTCGATGCTGCACAGAGACTGCATTTCACTGGTATTTACCACAGTTTACCAGCTTCTTTCTCCTTCCCTGGATGCTGCCCAGTGCTTTACTATATTCCCAGAGGTTTAAAATAGTTGATTCAGACAGTTCCTGCCTGTTTAATAGTTGTTCTGGTGGAGCTCCCTAATCTGCCACTTTCCCACAGTACTCCGCATCCATTTACCCCATTCGTTTTGATATGTTATGTTTTCTTTTTCATTTGTCTCAAGGTATTTCCTGAGACATTGATTGTTTAAGAGTGTGTTGTTTAACGTCCATATATTTGTGAGTTTTCTAGTTCTCCCTCTGTTATTGATTTCTAGCTTCATCTCATTGTAGTCAGAGAAGATGCTTTATATAACTTCAGTCTTTTAATATTTATTGAGACTTGTTTTGTGACCTAACATTGTCTATCCTGGAGAATGGCCCATGTGCACTTGAGAAGAATGTGTATTCTGCTGTTTTTGGATGCAGTATTCTGTGTATGTCTGTTAGGTCTAGTTCATTTATAATATTGTTCACATTTTCCATTTCCTTATTGATCTTCTGTCTCAATGTGTGTCCATTGATGAAAGTGGTATGTTGAAGTCACCGACTATTATTGTACAGATGTCTGTTTCTCCCTTCAGTTTTGTCAGTGTTTGCCTTGTGTATTTTGGGGCACTGTGATTGGGTGCATAGCTGTTTATGATTGTTACATCTTCTTGTTGGATTGACCCTTTTATAATACATAGTGTCCTTCTTTGTCTCTTGTAACTATTTTTGACCTGAAGTCTGTTTTATCTGATATGATTAAAGCTACCCTGGCTCTCGTTTGGTTACTGTTTGCATGGAATATATTTTTCCATCCTTTCACAAATTATTTTTCAACCTATTTGTGTTTTGGGGTCTAAAGTGAGTCTTTTGTAAACAACGTAGAGTATCATGCTTTTGTATTCATTCTCCCAATTTGTCTTTTTTTTAAAAAAAAAAAAAGATATTTTTTATTTATTTACTTTTTAATCTATTTTTACACCCCCCCCCCATTTTTGCTGTTTTTGTGTCCATTCTCTGGGCAATTCTCTGTGTCTTTTTCCTGCCCTCTCTTCTCATCCTTCTCCTCCTGTCTTCACTGGGATTCAATCCTGGAAAACTCCGATGTGGGAGAGAGGTGTCCTACCAACTGCACCAACTTAGTTCCTGGTTTCTCGGCGCGTCTTGTCTTGGCTCTCCCTTGTGTCACTCTCCTGTTACATCATCATGTAGCTGCGTGGCTCACGGGGCCTGGCGGTTCACCCCACTTGCGGGGCCTGGCGGCCCGCGTGCCTTCCATATTTTTCTTTATTTTTACTGGAAGGTCCCGGGGATCGAACCCAGATCCCTCCATATGGGAGACAGATGCTCAACCATTTGAGCCACATCTGCCCCCCCCCCCAATTTGTCTTTTGATTAAGAGTTTTAATCCATTTACATTTAGTATAATCCCTGATAAGGGACTTATTTCAGCTGTTTTGTCCATTGTTTCTTATATAGCCTAAATATTTTTGTCCTTCTTCCTTTATTGCAGCTACCTTTTGTGTGTAGTTGATCTTTATGATGTACTGATTGATCTCTTTCTTATTCATGTTTCTGTATATATTTAAAATTCATGGAGGTAACCTGAGTGTTTCTATTAAACACCATAAGCCTATAATCAACTAGTTTGAAATGACACCAACTTAACTTCAATAGCATGCACAGTCTCTATACGCCTCTATTTCCCCCTTTTTTGTCCTATAACTTCTTTATATTTTATATGCCCATAACATAGAAATGTGATTATTTCTTACTCAATTGCATTCTAAACCTTACAGGAAATCAAGAGTAGGTTTACGTAATGAAAACACAATACTACTGAGGTTTGCATTTGCCTGTGTGATTACTTTGTTGGAGATCTTCATTTCTTCACACTGCTCCAAGCTGCTATCCCTGTCCTTTCCTTTCAACATGAAGAAGTCCCTTCAGCATTTCTTATAGGGCAGGCCTCATGGTAATGAACTCTCTCAGTTTTTGTTTATCTATGAGTATCTTAAACTTGCCCTCATTTTTTGAAGAACAGTTTTGCTCGATATGGAATTCTTGGCTGGTGGTTTTTCTTTTTCAGGACCCATGTCATGCCACTGCCTTCTTGCCTACAACGGTTTCTGATGAGACTTCAGAGCTTGGTCTGATTGAAAATCCCTTATATGTGACAAATTGCTTTTTTCTTGCTGCCTTCAGAATTCTCCCTTTATCTTTGGCATTCAACATTTTGATTAGTATATGTCTTTGAATAGGTCTATTAGGGTTAATCTTGTCTGGAGTTCATTGTGCCTTGTGGATGTGTACATTCATGTCTTTCATCATATTTGGGAAACTTTGGCCATTATTTCCTCAGATAGTCTTCCTGCCCCTTTTTCCTTCTCCTTGTCCTTCTGGGACTCCCTTATGTGTATGTTGATATCCATGATGTTGTCCCACAGATCCCTTAGACTCTGCTCACTTTTTTCCTTTCTTTTCTCTATCTGCTATTTAGACAGAATGATTTTGATTGTCTTGTCTTATGGTTCACTGATTCTTTCTTCTGCCTGTTTAAATCTGCTGTTAAATGTCTCTGGTGTATTTATAATCTCCATTATTGTGTTTTTCATCCCTATAAGTTCTGTTATGTTCCTTTTTAAAATTTATAATTCTTCTTTTTGTTCATGCATTGTCTTCTTGATACCCTTTAGTTCTATATCCATGTTTCTCTTTAGCTTATTGAACTCATTGAGGAGATTTGACTGAAGGTCTTTGATTAGCTGTTCCAATGTCCTTGCTGCCTCTGTTTTGTTTTGTTTTATAATTTTTCTCTTTGCAAGGGCCCTCTCTTCCTGTTTCTTTGTATGACCTGTGGTCTTTTGTTGATATCTAGACATTTGATTCTTTTGATGTGCTAACTCTGGAAGTCAGTTTCTCCCTTTTGCCTGAGGTTTTAGTGTATATTGGCTATGTGGTAAGGCTCTTCTTCAATGCTTGGTCCAGTTTATATTGAACCTTTAGAGCAGCCCTTGGTCATCAGTGTGGTTTTTCTCAGGTCTTTCTGAACCTGCTTCTTACCCTGGGTGTGTGCAGTAACTTTCAGTATTACCCTAGTTTGTGAGACTATTTCCCCTCCAGGAGAGAATATCCTTTCCTCTCTTCCTCCTCCAGAAGTCCTGGGCTATTTTTCTTGATTTTATACACATTTTCCTCCCCAGCAGCTGTGATTTGCTCAACTCCTCTCCCATCCTCTGGACTACCCTTTCACTCCAGTTTTCAGCCCTTAGCACTGCCATATAGCAGCTCAGTTTCCCCTTTCCATATGGCATTTCTGCCCCTAGTAACTTCCATGTTAGGGGATCCCATCCCATGAAGCCAGATGGGATCAGTGTTTAAAGGCATGTTTGTTTTTTGTTTTTTGTTTTTTTGTTTTTCATTTTAGTGCACAAGCAACTAAAGTGCAGTTGGAAGTGTGCACAGCTTGCCAAAACTGCAGGTTGGTCTGGTTTTCAGGAAGCCACTTTGAACGTGCATGTGTGCCTACTATAGGGCCCCACTGTGGGTCCATTTGACTTTGCATCCCCATGCCTTAATGTGCATGGGACTCTAAGTCACTGCTGGTAAGTCACTGCTGGGTCAGCAACCACAGCAGGAGGTGCTGCTGTATATCCCTTAAACTGTGTGGGTCCAAGCATGAGGCAGAGCTCCAGACTGGCAAGTCTGCCTCACCATTCTTCTACCATTTTTAGGTTGTTGTTTTTTTTTTTTCATCTCAATTCAGAATTTGTAGATTTGTTCTCCAGTTTTGATCATCCTCTAGAATTCCAAGAGAGTTGACTCTGCCCTTTTATTTGGCTACCTCTAAGGGGAAATGTTCCCAGGCGTATCTTATGCCGCCATCTGGTGACATCCCTTGCATGACATCCTTTTAAATAAGTGTTGTTTTAGTTTACCATGCTGCTATAACAAACACCACATGTGTGTCAGCTTAAACAGCAAGCTTTTCTTGGCTCACAGTTTTGAGGTTAGAAGTCCAAAATTGAGATATTGGCAAGGTTTGCTCTCTCCCAGGATCTCAAGTGTCCTGGTGCTAGCCTGCTACAATCCTTGGGGTTCCTTGGCTTGTATCTCTGCCTCCCATCACATGGCGATCAGTCTCTCCCCATGTCTGCTCTTCCAGTTTCCGCTGACGTGGTACTTCTCGCTGTGGCCTTCTGTAACTCCGGCTTCGGGTTTCTTCTCTTTAAAGGCCCCCAGTAATAGGGATTAAGCCCCACCCTCAGTCAGCCAGGCCACACCTGAACGAAGAACAACACACCCAAGAGCCCTATGTACAAATAAGTTCACATCCACAGGGATGTGCATTAAGATTAAAAACATGTTTGTTGAGATATATAATTCAACCCACCATAGGTCATGTTATTGTTCCCATTTTACAGTTAAGGAAACTGAGGTTCAGAGACCCTGAATAAGGAGCCCAGGATGACATGACAAGAAGCTGAGCTGGATTTGAGCCCCAGGTAGTTTCTTTTTATTCAAGTCAGGCATTTTGAAGTCAAATTACACTTATACTTTATAAGTTTAGAATTGGACAGACATATGGAATTGTATGACCATTACCACTTTTGAGATAAATAACACTTCTTTCACCCCAGGATATTCCCTTGTACCCCTTCCCCCACTCCCAGCCCCTCATAACCACTGATTTTATTTCTGTCCCTTTGACTTAGCTTTCTCCAAATGCTGTATAAATGAGGCCGTTTGTGCCAGACTTCTTTCAGTTAGCATAACGTTTTTGAGATTAAACCATGTTGTTGCATGTACCAGTATTTTGTTCCTTTTAATTGTGGGGGACTGTTTTGCTTGATGGATGTAGCACAATTGGTTTATCCATTCACCAGCTGAAGGACATTTGCATTGTTTCCAGTCTATGGCAATTATGAATAAAATTCCCATCACCATTCACATACAGTGCTTTCATTTCTTTGGCTTAAATACCTAGGTGTGTTTTGCTGTTACCCATGGTGACTATGTTTATAATAAAGTGCCGTGCAGTTTTCCAATGTAAGTGAACTATTATGGATTCCCATCAACAAGGTATGAGATTCCAGTTGCTCTAAACCATCACTAGCACTTGATATTATCAGTTTTTTTGTGTGTGTTTTTTAATATGCTATCCATTAGTGGGTATGAATGGCACCTCATTGTGATTTTAATTTGCATTTCTCTGATGATTCATGATGCCAGATATCTTTTCACATGCTTATTTACCATCCATATATCTTCGTTGGTAGAGAATCTGTTCAAATCATCACACAATTTTTTAATTGGGGCTTTTGTCTCCTTCTTATTCATTTGTCCAGGAAGTCTCTTAACTATTAAACTTGACCACCTCTCTGAGTCTTTCCGGCCAATGTATTTCCATTTCCATATCAACAGAGAGCAGAGCCATTGGAAGTGATTTAACATGATTTGGCTGTTTTATTAATATGGTTGCATAAATTTGGTTTTGCAAGAAGAGGTTCAAGGAACTTCCAGGATGGTGGTGTCAGGGTAGACAGGGTTCAACTCTCTCACAACAGCAATGGAGAAAGGGCAAAAAGCTGTCTGAGGGACCTGCTTTGGGGGTCAGCAGACCAGGACAGTGCTGCACTACCCCCAGGAGGGTGAGGGACAGAGAGATGAAGAAACCCAAGTGACAATGGTGGGTTACTAAATCCCCACGGTGACAGGGGACAGCACCCATCCCCCCCACCCTCAAGGTGCACAGTCTGGGCAAAACCCATAGCCCACTGCAGCCAACTGAGAGGGAAACCGATGTCTTACTCCCTGAGAAGAGAGGGTGCTGTGTAGGGCGGAGAGTAGTTACTCTTCAGTGAATTTGGCCAGCAGAGCCTACTTTGAATCTTGACTCTGGCCAGACCAGAAGCACCGGCTAATGGAGGTTGAAAGAGATACCTCTGTGGAAAGGTTCGCTGGTGAGTGCCATCTGCTGGCCAGTCAGGAAACTGCAAGGAATAAAGCCAATTTTAGGTCCCTCTTGTCCCGAACCCTTGGGAGAAGATCTGTGCCCCATTAGTGAGTCCCTGGCCCAATTTTGATAACTTAACCTGAGCAGTATTAAAGACTCATAATAAGTCAAACAAAACAGCAAAGAAGAGCCATGAAACAAAACCGCTGGACAAGAGGGAGAAATTGACTGTCAGAGTAAATTGACCAACATAGCCAGATGCCTAGATATCAGCAAAAATTACAAGCCATACTAGGAAACACAAAGAGATGGTCCACCCAAAAGAACAAACCAAATATCCTGATGAGATAAAGGATTTAAGACAACTAGTCAATGATAAGCACACAAATCTCCTAAATCAATTCAAGGAGTTGAAGGAAAATATGACTAAAGAGATAAAGGGTATTAAGATGACACTGGGGGAGCAGATGTAGCTCAAGCAGTTGAGCACCTGCTTCCCACATATGAAGTCCTGGGTTTGATCCCCACTACCTCCTAAAAACAACAAAACAAAAAACAAAACCCAACTCAGGGGAGCTGATGTAGCTCAGTGGTTGAGTGCCGGCTTCTCACATACAAGGTCCTGGATTCAATCCCCTGCCCTAGTACCTAAAAAA
>JAQZBX010085688.1:0-13093 GCA_029593785.1 Cabassous unicinctus
GTTCTCAGAAGCCCACCCAAGGCACTGTGTGCTCTGTTCTCAGAAGCCCACCCAAGGCACTGTGTGCTCTGTTCTCAGAAGCCCACCCAAGGCACTGTGTGCTCTGTTCTCAGAAGCCCACCCAAGGCACTGTGTGCTCTGTTCTCAGAAGCCCACCCAAGGCACTGTGTGCTCTGTTCTCAGAAGCCCACCCAAGGCAGTGTGTGTTCTGTTCGCCAGTCTGTGCTTGGCTCAGGGCTTGGTAGGACGGGCCCCCTCGGCTCCCCGGAAGCTGGGCTGGGGCCCTCTGGGGGCTTGTGCGAGTCTGCCTCTGTGGGGGGTGCAGGCGCCGCTGGGCCCCCGAGAGCAGCCTCCCCGTGTGAGCTGGGCTTCCCTACAACATGGAGGCAGGCTTCCAAGGGCAACTGTCGCAGGAGGCGCGAGCGGAGTCGCGTCTTCTGACGTGGTCTGCATAGCCACGCAGGTTAATTCTGCTGGGCTCTGTTTATCGAGGCAGCCCAATTTCGAGACAAGGGGAATGGACTCTGCCTCTTGGGGGGAAACGACGGGGCTCTGGGCGCCCTCGTGTAGCAGAAGCACTGCCGCGGGGAGGCCCCTCCTTGGCCCGCCCTCCTCTCCTGCGCCTCGCTCACGCCCTCCTTTCTCTCCAGGCCTCTCCCTTCTGCCTGGCTGCTGAAAGCCCCCGGCACTGAGGACCTCCTAAAAAGCCCAAGCTGCCCCTCCCAGCTGCTGCCATTCCTCTCATTTTGCCTGGACCCTTCGGAAGAGACTGAGGCTGCTCCCGGCCCCGCTCACGGTTCACGCTGCAGTCCACGGTGATGCCCTGCACGGCCGCTTCTGGAGGCCCCGTGACCTCCCGGGGGCCCGGCCCAGGCCGTGGACGCCTCCCGATCTGCGTGTCCTGCAGAGCGCCACCTCCGTCCGCGCCCTGCCTGTTCTCCTGCTGGCCACCTCCTCCCCTCCCTGCTCCCCCCGCCTTCCAGGACCGCCCTTGGCTTGCTCTTGCCGGCCTGTCCACTCGGAAGATCGCCGGCCTCTCCGAGCAGTAGGAAGCCACACAGCTGGAGCAAAGGGGCCTGGTTGAAGGCGCCATGGACTGACCTGTCCCCATGAAAGGGCCGCTCGAGCCCTCACCCCTGTGCCGTGAACGACGCCCTGTTTGGAAATCGGGGCTGTAGGAGGTGATGGCCCCAGGGCAGACAGATAAGGGGGCACAGGCAGGGACACCCACGGACACTGGCGGAGGCAGGTTTCGGAGGGAGCCCTGCCCACAGCTGGGTTTCGGGTTCTGGCCTCCTCACTGCTGGGGAATAAACGTGTGTTGCTTTAAGCACCATAGGTTGTGGAGCTCTGTTACGGCAGCCTGGAAAACTAGTCGAAGGAATAAGAAGCGTGCACAGGCGTGCTCCCATTTGTGTGTGTGCACGTGTGCAAGGCTGTTTGCAGGAGGGTGTGCAAGGGTGGTTGCGAAGCCCAGAGCGATGCCCCGAGCGGGGGCGTGGGGGGCACACACATGAACGCGTCGCTGTTCTCATTGACGCTTCCTCCTGGAAGGCCCCTGGGCTCCTCGGGGCAAGGAGGCCAAGGCTGGGTCCCCCGTTTTTTTGTGGCTTTTTTTCCTCGAGATTTTGTGTATTTCTCCCCACCCGCTTGTTGTTTGCAGTTGCTGTCTGTCTTTTTTGTTTCTTTAGGAGGCACCAGGAGCCGAACCTGGGACCTCCGACGTGGGAGGGGCCTAATCGCTTGAGCCCCCTCCGCTCCCCGCATTGTTCTGCCTCATTATGCTTTCCTCCCTGTGTTTCTTGTTGCACCAGCCCGTTGCGTCAGCTCGCTGTCTTCTTTAGGAGGCACGGGCAACCGAACCTGGGACCTCCGACGTGGGGGGCGGAGCTCAGGCGCCCCGTTTTTGTGCCGTTCGCCCCATCTCTCTCCCTCAGTGCCTGGAGCAGCACCTTTGTGGGTGCCAGTGCCAGGGGGTCAGCAGGGAGGAGGCTGGGCCCTCGGAGGCAGGAGGAGTCCAGCAGCCTCGGGAGAGGCGGGGGCTCGGGCGGCCGGGCCAGGGCGGCATCTGGGGTGGCAGAGCCAGGCGCCCCAGCCAGGGTGCCGTCTACAGCCTCACTGCCGGCCGAGGCTTTTCTCGGTGAAATGCAGGGGTGGCCTCAGCACACCCTTCTCTCAGGTGTGGGGCAGGGCCCGAGGGGCACAACGGCAGGGCCCTGCCTCAGGGAGGGTGCACAGAGAGGGGACACGTGCAGTCGGGAAACCTTCCGTTTCAGGAAATGGAGCCTCTGCCCTATGTGACCTGGTTCTTCCATTATTTTCCTGACCTGAAAGGTTTCATTTCAAGGGGCTAAACGTCCAGAAAGCACAGCCCCACGAGGAGGCTCGGGCGGCCACCAGCGAGGAGTCTGAGCCGATTCTGGAGAGGGGGTCCCAGGGGGACTGGCTGTTGCCGTGTGGAGGCTGCAGTACAAGGGGTCAAGTCCAGAGCTCCACGCCGTGCCGTGTAAATACCCCCACGGGGCGAGCTCGTGTAAGCACACGGTCCCGTGGACACAACAGCCACGAATACCTTAAGGGCGGCGTAATGCATACTAGGACGCAGACGCAGAGAACTAGGAGCCCTCAGACACTGCTGGTGGGATGGAAAATGCTGCAGCTTAACAGAAAGCTAAGCAGAATCACCCACGGCCTGACATAGGTATCTCCCCACGCTCACAGCGGCGTAACTCAGGTGTCCATCAACCGATGAATGGAGAAGCAAAACGAGTTTGTGCGCAGGACGGAGTATTACCCAACCCCAAAAAGGGAAGAAGTCCTGACCCACGCGGCAACGTGGGTGAGGCTTGAAGACACCGTGTTGCCTGAACAAAGCCAGACACCAAAGGCCGTATATCATATGAAACACCTAAAATAAGCAGATTCATAGAGACAGGGTAGACTAGGGGTTCCCAGTGGCCGGGGAAAGGGGAGGGAGTTACTGCTTGAGGATGGAGGTGCCGTCTGAGGTGATGAGAAAGTTTCGGTAATGGATGATGATGATGGGAGCACAACACTGTGAGTGTAATTAATACGGAATTGTACACTTAAAAATGGCTAAAATCGGGAAGCGGCTGTGGCTTAAGCAATGGAGCTTCCGTTTACCATATGGAGGACCTGGGTTTGATCCCCGGGACCTCCTGGTTTAAAAAGGAAAAAAAAGAAAATAAATGGCTAATATGAGAGATTTTGTGTTTATATATGTTACATGTTACTAGAAAAACTGAAAAAAATTACTAGGAAGTGTATTGAATATTTATCTTAGTTTTAATACAATTTACCTAATTACAAGTTTATATAATTTATATTTAATAGCAACAGTGAAATGTGGGTCGTGTCTTTTCCATCTTTTTCTAATAAGTTCTTTTTTTTTTCCCCTTACTGATTTGCAAGAGCTCTTTAAATATTAAAGAACTTAATCTTTTGATATATCTGTTGCAAATTTTTCTGAGTTTGTGGTCTCTTGACTCTGTTTTTTAAGAACATAGATGAAATTATTAATATTGTCCTTCAGAGCTTTGTAGCTTGCTTGTAAAGGCCCTCCTTACTCCAAGATTATAAAGTATTTTTTCCAATTTTTCTAAAATTTTTTAGTGTTTTGTATTCCTGATTAAATTCTTTTTCCACCTGGAAGTTGCTTTGATGTAAGGAATGAGGTAGAGATTCAGCTTTTGAAAAAAGATGTCTGGCCCATTGTAGCAGTCCCACTCACTGGTGAGCCTTTCCTCCCAGGAGCGGCTCTCGGGGGCGCGGCTCTCGGGGGCGCGCGCTCCCACATCTCTCCGCTCCCTTCGTCTAAGAGGAGCCACTCGTGCCACCGCGATGGCAGGCGTGGCTCCTGCCCCACTTCCTTTGATCGCCTGCTGTGGCCGTGTGCTCACTCCAACTTCCAGGTACCTTTGGGAATTAATCTGACTGCTCCCAAGCTGGCGTGTTGATGGCGATTGGCATTCATGCACAGGATAATGCAGAGCAAGCTGTCTCCTTCAGACAGGGGCTCCTCACCCTGGACAGGGCATCTTCACAGGGAGAAAACCTTTATTTCCCCAAGCAGAACGTTGCCGTTTTCTCATTTCCTACTAAGTTTGCCCCCGCACCCTTCTTGTTGCTGTCTAAGCGGGACCTTGTCCTCCATTTCATCCTCTGCTTGGTTTGTTGGGGTGAATGTTGCATCTCTGCTTTGCCGTCATCATTCATCAGATCGAACGTGAGCGGCGCTGCCCCCGTGTCCGGCCAGCCTTCTGCCCACGTACTGCCCAGTGACTCACGACGAGCCTGGCACCACACATGGGCCCCTGCATGAACGGGCTTCCAGGCAGGTTGGCTGGCGGGGTGCGTCTGGCAGGGGGTCAGAGCGTGGGTTGGCTGCGTCCCTTGGCTGAAGGTCACAGGCCCCCCAGTGCTCTCCTTCTGGGTGGCTGCTCCATCCCCTCGCCCCTTCTGCTCCAGGGTTTCCCTTTACCCACCCCCAACCTGTTTCCTGTTGGACGTGGTCTCTCACCCTGCCCACCAGCTCTCCCCATGGGCAGTGGCAGGCACAGAGGCCACCATTCCTGTGTCTGGCACCTCCTCGTCCATGAGCCAGCCTCACCCCCTCCCTGCCGCCCACCCTCTGTGCACTGAGCGTGACAGTAAAGGCCCTGACTGCGGCCTCAGGGCTCTCCCTGCCCACCCGCTACCTTCACACCTGCTGCTTGCTCCACCCGCCTGAGGCTCTGCCCTTAAGTTGCAGGACCCTGAGGGCTCCTGTGGACAGAACAGCCTCCCCCTCTTTTCTTTTTTTTTTTTTTAAGATTTTATTTATCCCCCCCGATGCTTGTGCGCGCTGTGTCCACTTGCTGTGTGTTTTTCTGTGTCTGCTTGTCTCCCTTTGTTGGGTCGTCCGGCTGCGTCAGCTCACCGCGCTGCGCGGGCTGCTTGCCTTCACCAGGAGGCCCCGGGAAGCGAACCCAGAGCCTCCCATATGCTAAACGGGAGCCCTATCGATTGAGCCACACCCGCTTCCCTCCCCTCTTTTCTTATTCTCTTGTTGGGGAACTACCAGGAAATGTGTCTTTGACCTGCCACTGTCCCCGCTCTCCTTTGCGTTTTCTGTCGGTGCAGCATGCTTGGTAACTTCTCCACCCTCATCTTCCCCTTCACCAATTCTGTCTTCAGCTGGGTCTAATCTTCTACTTTAACCCATCCATTGAGTGTTTCAAGTTTTTTTGGATATTTTTCCATTTATACAAGTTCCATTTGGTTCTTTCTACCTGGTCTTTATTTAACATTATCTTATTCCTTCTTGTGTTTATTTTGAGCTTACTTTTGTGATCACCTGTGGGCCATAATTCCAGTGTCGGAGGTCCTTCATGGTCTGATTTTGTGTTTGTGCTTTTTTGTGTGTTGTGCTCCTACACCTGGGCAGTTTTATCTGTGGCAATCCTGCCCAGCTGCCCAGTGCCCTCCTGGCCGAAGCTGCTCCGAGTTCCTGTCTTGAATTAGGGTCCCCCCGACCACCCAGGGAAGTATAAATTTGAACTGCACTCCAGGCTGAGGGCAGGCCTGGCCTAAACCCTCCAGAGCTGGGCATTTCCTGGTGGGCTCCCTGGACCAGCCCCTTCATGTGGCTGGCTCCTCAGTGTAAATGTCACATCTCCCCATTTTAGACATTCATTATCTGAGAGTGAACCAGGTTTTGTCTGTTCGTTTGGCCTGTTCCTTAGTCTCTTTCCAGTAGAATATAGGCTTCATGAGGACAAGGAGCATGGCTTTTTCTTTCCTATATCCTCAGGGCTTGAAACTTGCTTCACAATCACTTAAAAAATGTATGAGCGTTTCTGCTCAATGCCTCTGTGATGGTCACCTGGGACGTTTTCACTGGGAAGCTCCTGGTAGAATCTGTAGCTTCGCTAGCTTTCGGTCAGCAGTGATGGCATGTGGGTGGCAGCTCTGAGCTGGCTACTTACCTGGGCCTCCTGCCCAGGAGACCACAGACATGAAGCTCAGGCTCGGGGGAGATGCGAAATCAAGAGGCCGATAAGACAGGCAGACACCTCCGGATGTCTGTGTTTCTAACACTCTGTTCAGTGTCAATAGGGGAGGTATTTGCAGTGTCCCGGGTGCAGCTCTGGGCTGAGAAAGAGCACGCCCAGTGCCCATGTTTCCTTTCCGGGCAGCATCACACAGGGTAAACACCAGACCTGGTGCCTCCAGGGGCGTGGCCCTGCGCTCCCAGGCTCATCCGCAGCCACCTTGCCTTTCCTATGAGGCTCGCATGCCTGGCCATGCCTGTGACCTGCTGTGGCTTCCATGCCTACGGCTTCTGTCCAGCCTCAGGGACGGCAGCTGGGCCGCAGGCGATGTTCCACCCTCTGTCCTGTGAGTGGACATGGCACAGGCCACGTGGGAGCAGAAGCTTTAACGGTGGAGCTACTCAGCAGCTCTGCCAGGAGTGCGGCTTGAGCAGGGACATTTGCCCCCTGGTGGAAGGAGACGAAGGCAAGGCAGCGCCGCGGCTGGAGCCATCGAGCTGACCAGTGCTGGGCCCTGGGGAAGACGCCAGCCACCCGGCTAACAGGCTGGAGCCACCTCAGCGCAGAGGAGCGCGGGGGCCTCCCGCACAGGCCAGCCCAGGCGCCCGCACCCCGCGGGCGCTGCCCCGCGGAGGACACCTTCTTGCTGGCAGGCCCCACTCCTGGCGTGTGTTTCCCTTAACTCAGGCTGAGTAGGTGACTGAGTTATCCCCTTCCAAGGAGCCCGCGGGAGCGCAGGAGAGGGCTTGCGAGCCGCGACCTCCTCCCATCACGCAGGATCCGGGCTTGTCAAGCCCTCCACGCTGCGGAGCCCCAGCGGGCCACGTGGAACCCCGACGCTTTATTCTTTCAAGTCGGTGGCAGGCGGCGGCACTGCCCGTCCTCCTCGACCCCAGGCCTGAGTGGGCTCTCCTGGGCTGACCCCCACCCCGCGCCCAGAAGTGTGGGCTTGCCTCCAAAGGCTCCGCTTGACCCAGGTCTTTACCTGAAAGAAAATGTCGTCACAAAGGGCAAAGGTGCTCAAAATATGCGGGGGGAGGGGCGAGTCAACCAGTGCCCGGCCCTGCTGGAAGGGCCCCTTCCCAGCCCCAGAGCTCCCTGTCTGACTGCTGTCCTCAGGGAGAGGTGAGCACAGCGGTCATTTTCAAACGCAGAGGATGACAAAGTGGAGAGAGCGGGTTCTGGCTGATTACCAGAGTGCTATCTGCCCACTGCAGAGCATTTGGGAAATACAGAGGGGCACAAAGAAATGGGGACCAGCCCACAAGCCCATGTCCGCTAACATCTGGGTGTCCACATTATCCCTCCTAAATAAAAAAGTCAACCCAAATAAGACCACAGGGACATGTCACCGCCCACCCCTTAAATGTATTTCAGCTTTTCCTCCTCAGTGGTTACTTGGGTGGGCTCTGGGCTACACTACTGGATTCACACTCTGGCTCCTTGTCCTAGTAGCTATTGGCATCGCATAGCCTTGGAGTGCCTCAGTTTCCCTGTCTGTAAGTGGGGGTGTAGTCAGGGCTGGGAACAGAGCCTGGCACAGCTGAGCAGCGGCCATGGGTGTCGAGGTCCCATGCTTCCTGTGCGTAGTCACCTCACGATTCCTGGCTTGACCCCAGTTGTGCTCCTTGCCTGCAGTGCAGGGACACGACATGTGCATTCATTTCTGACTGGACCTGCACCCTCCGTCCTGTCCCTCCCCACAGCTTGCCAGTGGGAGTCCAGTGGGTGCCTGTCTCCTACCCTGCCTCCAAGGCAGCCTGTCCCGGCAGGGGCTGCTCCCGGCTCTCCTCTCCCTCCCACCACTTAATGGCTGGCTCTGCTTGGCAGTGCAGTGAGGGACCACGACACCCCAGTCAGCTGGCAAAGGACACACAGACCCTCCCCACTTTCAGCTGTGCCACCCAAAAGGCACACAGAGCATGTGGAAAACACAGATTCCCTTGTTCTCACCCAAGTATGACCCTGGCTTTAAGCAGAAGCAGTTGCAGCTGTTTGCAGCTCCAGATACAGGAGTTACAGCTGGAGGCTGAGCTTGCACAAAGGAGGGGGCCACGAGGGGGGGCCTGTGCAAAGAAAGAGTAAATTGGGTCCACGGACGCCAACAGCAAGGGAATCAAACCCGTTTGCCCCTGCTGGATTTGTTTCAAAAACCCACTTCTACAGAAAAACAAAAACAACAACAAAAAAATAAACAAAAAACCTACTTGTACTCAGCACAGCACAGGAAGCCAGGAGAGAGAAGGAACTGTGTTATACTGTGGATACAAAGAGAGAGAGAGAGAGAGGGAGGGAGAGAGAGAGAGAAGCCATGTCAGAAAAAGCTTTTCTACACGACTGGGTCCCTGGGGTTTACTGACAGCTCCACCTGGGGCCAGGCTCAGGCCCCATCCTCAGACATCTGCTCTCCATGGTGTTGATCAAAATTCAGAAAAGCAACTGTGCACGATCTTTCTGTAAAGCAACTGCTTTATGAAATAGTCTAGACGCTTCTTTCAGAGAAGCAGCGCAGCATGCTAGGAGGCCCGTCCAGAAGAGGGCCCCGCAGAAGGGATGTAGGGGCTCGATCCCGCACAGTTGAGCCTGGGTGCCCCAGTGACCCCGCGGCAGGAGGGGGCAGCCGGGGCCTCCGGCCACGAGGGTTTCTGCAGCCGCCGCGCCCACGCTGGTCACCCCACCCCCGTCTTCCTCCCCGGCCCGGGCCTCAGACCCCGGAGCACAGCCGCGGGAGGGGGAGAGGGGCGAGGGGTGCGCGGGGGACACAAGGGGGGTGGGTGGGGTACGAGCAGACGAGTCCCCGGGAGCGGCGCTGGCCGCCGCCAGGGCAGGGGGTCTGAGCTTTCCTGTTCCACGGAGCCTCACTAAGCCCACACTACACTGCGTGCTGGTTGATGAACAGATCACGCACCAGCAGGTCCCCGCAGGAAGGCTGCTTTCTAGAATTTAAGCTCGAGCTCAGGGACCCCTTGTTAAGACCCCCAGGGGTTTGGCGGGGGAGGGGACAAGGAGTAGAGCAGGGGAAAAGGGGGCTTGGCGGGGGAGGGCAGGGGAGACCCCGGGAAGAGAGGGTGCGTGGGGAGCCGGGGAGTGCGCGCGGTCGTGGGGGACGTGGGGCAACCGGGAGGCTCGGAGGATGCGCAGGTCTGTCGGGAGCCCGGGGTCTCGGCGGCGGGGGCACCGGGGACGTTCGCGGTGGGAGACGTGTCGCAGGCGGACAAGAGGGTGCGCGGGGCGGGCCCGGCCCCGAGCAGCCCCTCCCGGCACGACCCCACGGCCGCGCGCCCCAGGCCCGGTCCCTGCGCCTCCAGGCCGCCCCCGGGGGCAGGCGGGGCGCGGCGGCCGGGCCTGTGCGCAGGCGCGCGGCCACGCGCTCCGTGGGGTGGGTGCTGGGGCCTCGCGAGGCTCCGGGAGGGAGCGCGCGCCGCACCTCACTTCCGGCGAGCGCCCAGCGGGGCCGTGATTGGGCCTGTGGCGGCGAGCTCGCGCGCCACTCAGCCAATCGGCGGCGGGGCGGCGGGCGCGGGCGCGCGCGCGGCGGGGGCGCGGGCGCGCGGGGGGGCGGGGCGGGGCGCGGAGCGGCCGCAGCGCGTCGCCGCCCGCGGGCCTGTCCGACGTCCGGGCCCGGCCCGTCCCCGCGCCCGCCGCCCGGCCGCCATGTGACCGCGCCGCCGCCCTCCGCGCGCGCCCGGCCCGCCCGCCCCGCGCGTCCGCCCGCCGGGCTCAGCCCCAGGGCCGCCGAGCGGAGCGGCGGGGCCGGCGCCATGGCCGAGAGGGGCCGCCCCGGCCTCCCGGGCGCGCTCAACGCGCCGGTGCCCATGAACCTGTTCGCCACCTGGGAGGTGGACGGCTCCAGCCCCAGCTGCGTGCCCAGGTACCCCGCCCCGCGCGCACGCCCCGGCCCGGTCGCGGCGCAGGTGCGCACGGCCGGGGGCGCCGGGACCCCCCGCGGGCGCCCACCCCGCGCCGGGGCGAGCTCGGGCCGCGCTTTGTTCCCGCCGCGCACCTGCCGGGGGAGGCGGCGCCTCGCCGCGGCCTCGCCTGTCCGAGGGGCCCGCGGACTCGAGTCCCCAGCTCCGTCCCGGGGAGCCCGCGAGGGCCCTTCCTCCGGGGAGGGTCTCGGGGGTCGTCCAGCCCGAGGCCTGGGGTTGGAGCCCTTGCCCTGGCGCCCGCCGGCCTCCCGGGGCTCCCGGCGTCGCATCCCCGAGGTCCCCGCCCCAGGGGTGCCCATCCCCTCCCGGGTGCGTGGCCGGGGCCCAGCCTCCCCCCGCCCCACCTGCTGGAGCGCACCCCGTCCCCGCGGTACCCGGTTGGGGAGGCTGCGGCGCGGGGCTTTCTTCCCGGGCGGGGATGCTCGTCAGGCCCGCGGCCGTGCCTGGCCCTTCGCTGCGCTCACCTGGGTGCCCCAGCCTGCGTCCTGCGCGTCTGTGGGGCCGCATGCGGCATCTACCGCAGATTTCCTTTCGCTCCAGCCGCACGGTCAGCCCTCAGAGGCCCTGGAACGACCGCGGCCCGCAGCCTCTTCCTGTGCTGTGGGAAGGTCTCCTTACCCTGGGCGCCCTGCTGGCCACGCCAGTTCTCTCCTTTATCTGCCTGAGACCGTCCTGCGGGACTTGGAGATTGCTTTATAAAAACAGGCTGCTCTTTGCATCCCGCCGTCATTTTTCCACGATAAAAAGTTGCTGCTGCCCCCGCGGTGGGAAGGGGCCCTGTGGTCCACACAGGCGTGATTGGCTTCGGGGACTCAGGCGGACTCCACAGGCGTGCGGCTTCCTTGTTTGTCTCTCAGCCTGGAACGTGGCCGCCTGGAGCCCTCCTGTCCAGCTGTGTTCCAGCTGCACCCTCACTTCTGAGTTCTCAGCTCCTGGGGGCCTCCCCAGCTCCCAGCTACATCACCTCCCGCTTACTGCTGCTCAGAGCTGCTGCCCCCTCCTCAAGCATGGCCCTTGCTGGGGCCCTCACTGCATGCGGTGGGCCCAGAGCGCACATGTTGAGGGAATTGTGAACAGGTGGGTGGGCAGAGTGGCCCATGGGCGAGGGGTGGCCGCAGTGTTGTGGGCAGGGGCCTGGCCGGTAGGGCAGGGGCTCTGTGGCTTGGGGACTTTGGAAAGCCCACTCCGGTGTCTTTGTAGAGATGCTGGGGGAGGGGTGGGACGGAACGGCCCCTTAGGGTGGACGCAGCAGGTCAGGGTGGGCGGCGGGCACGGGGTTGTGTGCTGCCCGTGGAGGGAAGTGTGTGAGGGGAGCCGCGTGCCTGGAGGAGTGGCCGAGGGGCGGGTGACGGGCTGCGTTGCGTGGGCATGGATTTGGCAGCCCGGGAAGTCCACAGGGCGTACAGAGGGCCAGCCCCTCGCGGGCCACTGCGGCCCCGCCTCCCCTTCCCTGCTCGCCTTGCGCTCACTGCCCAGGCACGTGTGTTCCGACAATCCGTCGCCTTGTTCTGCGTGTGGAGACTTTGGCGCAAAGGCTCGCTTGTCCGTGCCCTTTCCACGCTCGTTTCTACTCTGCGCTCTGTGTCCACTGCCGGGACTGCCCCTGGCGCCAGCACCAGCATGTCTTCCGTCCAGGTCCCTGGGCTCCTCTCCAGCACTTTCCTGGACGTGTGTCCGTGTACATGGCGCCTGCTCGGGGCCATGGGGTCTGTGCGGGCTTGGCTTCGTGGCCAGGTGGCTTCGCGGAGCGCTGTCGCCCCGGCGTGCCGATCCGGCGGGGGCGTGTCGTGGTTTTAGTTTGAGCTTCTGTGGCTGCTGATCAGGGCCCGTGGAACTTCGTCAGTGCAGTTCCTGGTCGTTTCTTTTGCCGATTTTTCCTTCCTCTTTTTTTCCCCTCTCGTTGAGTCTTAGACGTTTCTTTAGGGCCAGGCATCCTCTCCGCCACGCAGTCCTCAGATTGGCTGCCAGTGCTGGCTCCTCGGGGGGCTCTGGCCCTTGGCTGGTTTCTGAGCCCCTTCCTGCCCTGAGGTCACCACAGGGTTCGCGTCTGTCCTTGAGAGCTTTGTGCCAGGCACATCGGGAGCTGGAATGTGAGGGAGGGTCCAGGGCCTGTTTGTCCAGCTCCGCGACAGGCTGCAGAATTCCAGAAGCATCCTGCTGCACCCCTTGCCAGGCGGAGCGCCCCCCCCTGCACCCCAGGTCTTCAGGAGGGCCTGGGCCACCTTGGACCCATGCAATTCCCATATAAATGTTTTTGAAATGTGCGGTTGAGCCCCTTTTCGCGTGCTTTTTGCCCATTTGTCCTTTTCCTTGCTGTCCCCAGCCTGTTGTGCAGGTGGCGTTTGTAACAGCGGGACGCTTGGCCCTTCTGGGGACAGTTTGTGCGTGCCTGTGAAGCCCACGCCCCTGTTGAGGCAGCGCATGTTTTCTCATCCCGGAAAGTGCCGGGTCCCTTCCCAGGCGGTCCCAGAGCCACCCAACCTCCGCAGCCCCTGCTCTGCTGTCGCCACGGGATTCTCCGCCCTGGGCCCCCATGGCAGGGGAGGCAAGCAGGCGCTCTGCTGGCTCTGCCTCTTCGCTTGGCATAAGCTTCTGAGACCTTCCACACCACTGTCCCTGCGGGTCGGTGCTCCTTTTTGCTGTTGGGTGTTACTCCATCCTAGGAGCAGGCAGCGCTTTGTTCCGCCTGTGCCTGTTGGTAGACTGCAGAATGTCCCCCGTGTGGGACAGCGTGGGCTACCAGAAGCCTCTGGAGGACAGCCTGCCGGAGCGAGGCCAGACCCCGAGCTGAGACCCCGTGGGGCGCGGCCGGACCCCGAGAGGAGACCCCGCAGGGCAAGGTTGTCCTCTGAAGACTGCCCCACGGGAACCAGCGCAGGCTGGTGGTTCCCGGCCTCCTGCACGTCTGAGCAATGGCTACAAATCTGGGGGTTCCCAGCCCTCTTTGGGTCCAAAACTTTGCTAGAACGACTCGCAGAACTCACTGAGCGCTGCACTGACCTGTGGGTACCGCTTCGTTACAGCAAGAGGGTGCAAATAAGAAGCCAAAAGAAGAGGCGCGGGGCGAGGCCTGGAGGGCCCCACGGAAGCCCCCCCGTGTCCTTCGCCCGT
>JAQZBX010085689.1:0-13093 GCA_029593785.1 Cabassous unicinctus
TCTTCAAAACATTTCAATAGGGGTGTGCCATTTTGAAGGTTTTTGGGGATCCCAGAAAAGATTACGTTCTTGACCTAATCCATTCCTATAGGTGTAGTAACCTTTGAATTATATTCAGTTGGGGGCCTTTGATTGGATTACTTCAGTGAGACATGGCCTGGGTTGGGTCTTGGTCCTTTTGCTGGATTCCTTTATAAACATAGTACCTAAAAGCCACAGTACACAGGAAGAATGTGACAGAGACAGAGAAACCCTGAGAGGCTAAAAGAGAGTTTCTAGAGATGAAAGCTGGAAACAGCAGTGCAAAGAGGCTGAGAAAGATGCCCCCAAGGAGCTCAAAGAGAGGAGACCTGGAAGAAAAGGGAGAGAGGAGCTACATGCCTAATTTCCACAGCTGGGCTCAGGGTTGAAGGCAGAGGACCAGACTGGCAGAGTTATCATTTATCTTAAAACATGGTAGGAGTCAATGATCACCACCAGCCAAACTTCATTGAGACAGCATCTCTGATGATACCTTGATTTGGACACTTTCACAGCCTCAGAAAAGTAAGCTTTTAAAAAAAATATATTCCTGTTATAAGAGCCAACCCATTTCTGCTATATTGGTTCCATCAGCTTTTAGTAAAACAAAGAGGTAACACTACCTAATTTATTCTATGAGAGTAAGGTCACTTTTATTTCATATACAGATAAAGAAACCACAAGAAAGAAAAAAATAAACCAAAATCTCTTATGAATATAGATGCAAAATTCCTTAAAACTACTATCAAAGTGAATTAAACATCATTTTAAAAGAATGACACACCAAGCTCAACTGTGATTCATGTCTGATATACAAAGTTGGTTCAACATAAGGGAATCCATTAAGGTAATACATAACATTACAGAATATAAGTAAAAACACAGGATCATCTCGATGAAGAATGCATTTTTGGCAATATATAGCACCCTTTCATGATAAAACTATATGTTCACACCAACATGAATGGATTAACTCTAAGGACATGATCTCTTATGGGTGCCACAAAATGCTCAAACTACCACATCAGGAATAAGACAACATCTAAAATCATTAGGGTTTCTATACTCAATTAATGAACAATCTGAAGAACAATTGAAGAAAGGAATTCCATTTACAATAGCAACCAAAAGAAACAAATACCTATGCATAAATATAACAAAGGATGTAATGGACTTGTGCAAACAAAACTGCATATCATTGCTAAAAGAAATCAAAGAAGACCTAAATAAACAGAAAGACATTGCATGTTCATTGGAAGACTAAATATTGTTAAGGTGTCAATACCACCCAAAGCAATTTATAGATTCTTAATTTATAGATTCCTAAACAAAATGCCAGCATCCTTCTCTGCAGAAATGGAAAACCCAATCATCAATTTTATATGGAAGGAAAAAGGGCACAAAACAGCTAAAAGAATCTTGTAAGAGAAGAATGAAAGACTCACACTTCTCAATCTTAAAACTTATTACAAGTCATTTTTATCTTGTCCTAACTTACAAAATTGTGCAGGACAAAATGCAAACTGCAATGTAAAGTATAATTCACACTTAGTGGCAATGCTCCAAAATGTGTTCATGAATTTAACAAATATACCACACTAATGAGTTGTCTTGAAAGTGTGGGAAAATGTGTGAGTGATTCCGAATGGGGCATATGTGAATCCCCTACATTTTTTATGTACCAATTACTTAATTTAAATATTTTTTAGTTAAAAAAATATATTAAAAATAAAAAACAACTTACTACTAAGCTAGAGTATTGAAACAGCATTGTCCTGAGAGAAGGACAGACAGATAGAACAATGGAATTTAATTGAGAGCTCAGCAATCAAACTTCACTTTCATGGCCAACTGATTTTTGACAGGGTGGCAAAGACCAATCTATTGAGAACAAATAGTCTCTTCAACAAATGGTGTTGAGAAAACTGGAACTTCATTCACCCAAAAAAGAAGGAGGTACTCTAATACACACCATTTACAAAAGTCAACTCAAAGTGTCGATTGTGTGTGGAATATGTTGGAAAGAGTTCACCTAGAGCATGCTTCTAGTGAATATAAATGTGTTCTTCTTTTAATAGGGTGTTATCTCAATGGGTGGAGAGTCACACAATAAAAAAGGAATATTAAACTGACATCCTAGGGAGTCCTGCTACATCCTCAAATAGAGCAGAAAGAATCTCTTACATATCTAAGCAGTGCATAATATAAGGAAACAAGCCAGTATGTCACATAAACAATATCAATGCCTGTAACTATGAATCTTATTCTTGATTACTTGAATCTTAGTGATTACCATAAGTTCTAAGGGGAGGGGTAAGGAAGAATAAGTGGACATAGGGTATTTTTAGGGTATTGTAATTGTTCTGACGATTATGCAATTAAGAATACAGGCCATTATACATTTTGTCAAAACCTGAAAAATTGTACAGTGCAGGGTATAAAGCATAAAGTAAACCACTGATCATGGTGAGCAGAAATGCTTCAATATTTTTCATCAATTATAGCAAATGTATCACACTCATGTAAGATGTTAATAATAAGGGAAAACATGAGAATGGGAAGGGGTGGAGTATATAGGAATCATATATATATATATATGAAGTACCAGGGATTGATCCCAGGACCTGGTAAATGGGAAGCAGGTGCTCAACCACTGAATTACACCCACTCCCTTTCTGTATATTTTTTATGTGACTTTACTAAAGTTTCTTTGAAAATACGGTGAAAAAATAAGATACTGGGGGAAGACACAGAAGAAATTGTAGATATACATAATCTTACAGTGATGAAAGGCACAATGGAAAAAATTTGCTTTGCTTTTGGATAGTTTTAAGATTATGAAAATTTTCAATTAGATGAGGAGAATTCCTGTTGCAGTGTGTCACTGTTGGGGGAATGTGTGAGGAAGGATGTACCCAAGGCATACCTCTGTGGAATATGAATGTGTTCAGTGGGCAGAGACCCAAACAGTAATGAACAAAATATTAAATTCCCTTCATGGAGAGTCACTCTACATTCTCTAATAGAGTTGCAAGAATCTCTAGAGTACATAAGTGCATAGCAAAAGAAGACATAGCTATATGCCAAACCTTTGATATTAATGCTTATACTTATGAAACTTATTTTTGTAAAATTGAAACTTACCCTAGTAGTATATATCACCTAAGAGTTATGTCCTGAACATCTTTTTCCATAAACATGGCCTCTCCCTAAGCCAAACTCAGCATATAAGCACACTGCCTTCCACACGGCTTGGGACATGACTCCCAGGGATGGACCTCTCTGGCACAGACAGGGGTTATTGCCAAGTGCCAACTAATGAAGTACTTGGAAAAGGACTTTGATCAAAAAGAGGAAGTACTAAATACTAGTAAGTTTTTATAGCTAAAAGCTTTCAAGGTAAGTTGGGAGGTCATTTCACAGGTTATGATTATGCACAACTCAGAAGGATCTCACTGATTGACACAATAAATTGTGCCTTATGCATGGAGTCTCCTGAGTGCTAGAGACATCTGGACACTATAGGCAGGGCAGATAATCTAAGAGTTTGGCACCCTGTCAGTGGGACTTACCTTGGAATATATGTTAACATATCTTTCCAATGTAAGAGAGTTAGACACATTTATAATTTTCCTAAATATAGTTTTTCTAACCCTTATATTTGAATCTAAAATTAGAACAATATCGATAAATATATGTCCTAAAGACTTCAATCTGGCTGTTCATATGCCGGTGAGCCCTGAATCTCAGCAGAGCTGTAGCCTTCGCTTACTCTCCAATTCACCAGACTTACCCAGGAGAACTAACAAAAGGATGATGATGGACCATGTTCTTCCCAAAAAACAGAGCAACTATAACTGCAGGGAAGATAGTTCCATCCATCTGCCCCATAAAATCGAAGCACCCTCTCAAACAGAATCCCAGTGGATGTCACCATCCCCAATTTCTCAAGGTTGAAGAATGAACAAGCATAAGGGGAAAATTCAAATATGACCAAAGTATAGCTATTTTTCTAGCAATGGAAGAAATTGTAAAACTGATATAAAAATGGTTTTCACCAGAGATTCTGAGGAGGGAGAGAGAAGAACAGGTGTAAAATGGGACATTTTTGGTACTTTAGAATTGTTCTGCATGACATTGCAATGATGAATACAGGCCTTTATACATTTTGCCAAAATTTATAAAATTGTTCAGTGCAAAGTGTAAACCATAATGTAAACTAAAGACTATGGTTAGTAGCAATGCTTCAATATGTGTTCATATACCACACTAATGGAAAATGTTATTAATAGGGGAAAATGTGTGAGGGAGAAGGTGTGGACATTTGGGAATCTCCTATATTTCAGGTAACTTATAAGTAATCTCAAACTTCTTTAAAAATAAAGAAAAAGTGGGTAAAAGACCTAAATATAAGAGCTAACACTAGCAAACTCCTAGAATGAAATATAAGGAAGCATTTCAGGACCTTGTGATGGCAATGATTTCTTCTTGTTTACACCCAAGGCACAAGCAATGAAAGAAACAAATGAAAAAACAATAGATGAATGGGATCTTATCAAAGTTATAAACTACGGTGACTTCATTAGGAAATTAAAATGACAATCTAAACAATGGGAGAAAATATTTGAAAACTACATATCCAATAAAGATTTAATATTCAGAATATATAAAGGAATTCTTCAATGTAACAAAAAGCAAACAACTCATTTAAAAATGGTCAATAGACTTGAGAAGACATCCCTACAAGAAGCATATAAAAGTGGCCAGAATGCACGTGAAAAAATGCTTAACAATATTAGCCATCATGGAAATGCAAATCAAAACCACAATAAGATACCATTTCACACTCTTTAGAAAGGCTTCTATTAAACTGGAAAATAAGTGTTAGCAAGGATTGGAGAAATAGGAACACTGATTCATTGCTAGGGGCAATGTAAAATGCTGCAGCCACTGTGGAAGACAGTTTGGTGGTTCCTAAGAAAACTAAGTATAAAAATACAAAATGAATAAGCAATCCCACTACTATGTATAATCCCTAAAGAAGTGAAAGCAGGGCTCAAACATATTTGACACTGATGATCATAGCAGCATTATTCACAATTGCCAAAAGATGGAAGCAACTCAAGTGTTCATCAACCAATGAATGCATTAGGAAAATGTGGTATATGCATACAATGGACTATTATTCAGCAGTGAAAAGGAATGAAGTACTGATAAATGTGACAACATGGATGAACCTTGAAAATATCATGTTGATTAAAATAAACCAGACACAAAAGGACAAATATTGTTTGACCTCAATGCTTTGAAACAGTTAGAATAAGCAAAATTATAGAGTCAGAATGAAGAATACAGGTTACCAGAGGATAGGGAATGGGAAGCTAAGGCTTAAAATGTACAGGGTTATCATATTGAATGATGGAAATGTTTTTTTTAAGTATAAAATTAAGTAAAAAATTTAGCATTATAAGTAGCAAGGATAAATAAGATAATTATAACATTCCCCTTCCTAGAGCACTGCCTGGTCAGATTTATCACTCAAAATTTATCAACAAGTCACAAGAACTGTTAAGTGCAGTAATAATATATATTCACCCAATGTTTGTAATTTACCACAATGGTATGGTGTGTTGATTAAGGGTTGTCATATGGGTATTCTAAACATGCGCATGGTTGTTTTGTAAGTCCAAAACTTCTATAAAAAATACTTTTAAAAATATAAAAAAATCAAATGCACCGATTTTCCCAATTAATTATCTGATAATGGATATATAGTAGGAATAGAGATACAATGACAAAGATATTTCAGTCTTTGAGATTATGTGAAGTGTTCTTCACATTATCTCATTTATTAAAATGTCCCCCTTAATGTATAGTTATGCATTAATTAATTAATTAATTAATCAAATATTAAAAGTAGTATCAAGAGATAGGAAGAATAACTTTCTCAAATACAGATAGTGATAAAATCAAACTTTGAACCTGTGTAGCTTCTTCAAATTTCTAGTTCTTCCAATGTTCTGAATTTGCTAGTTGTTTGATAAATGACTCATTCTTGCAAAATACATTATTCATATAATATTCAATTGTGTAAGCATTACCTTTTGGCAATTTATCAAGGTTTACTCCCTATTTCAATCTAGGTTAAAGGATATTTATCCTTCTATGGTTTAGTATAAAAACAATAGATGTCAGCAGAGTCAAGAAGTTGCAGTGCTGTTCAAGTAGAAAGGTAGGTATATGGCAGGGGTCTCTGGGTTCCACTTTCATTTATAACTTTCTTATTTTTTTGCTTAACCCATTTAGATTTCATTGTTCAGCAAATAATTAAAATTAAATATTAATCATTAGGATAAATATATCACAAAGAGATAAAAATGAAGAAAGATTCTTTTCTGGAAAAGTTTTCTAGCTTTTATGCCCAATACTTTTCTTGAGAATTTTTATGTCTAACAATTTTCTTCAAACCTCTTTTCTTTTTGTTACCTGAATTCTGGTAATTCATTCTTTATCCACGAATTCTCCCAAGCCTTTACAAACTGGGATTGTGACATTTTTTACATTTCTGCCATATGTTGTATCTTTTTTTCCTTTACCCAGTTTCTGTGTGGGATTTCCTACATTACATGTGTCCTTTCAGAAGGAGACATTTGGGGGGCAGATGTGGCTCAAATGGTTGGGCGTCCGTCTACCATATGGAGGGACCTGGGTTCGCTCCTCAGGACCTCCCGGTAAAATAAAATATATATAGAAGGTGCATGGGCTGCCAGGCTCTGTGTGCCTGTGAGCTGCCAGGCCCTGGGAGCCACCAGACTCTGTGTGCCGGTGAGCCACGGAGCCGCCATGCAGCAAGATGATGACGTAAAAGGAGAGAGACAAGACAAGATGCTCCAAAAACTCTGAAAACCAGGAACTGAGGTGGCGCACATGGCAGAACACCTCTCCCCTACATCGGAAGCCTCCAGGATCGAATCCTGGTGAAGACTGGAGGAGGAGGATGAGAAGAGATGAAAGAGACACAGAGAATTGCACAGCGAATGGACACAAAACAGCAAATGGGGAAGGGGGCATTTAAAATGGATCAAGTAAATAAATAAATCTTTAAAAAAAAAAAAAGAAGGAAATATCTTTTACCATATATGATCCAGGATATTAACTGCATAATAATTTTGGATTACTGATTTTAAACAGTAAAGATCAATGATTAGGTCTTTTTTGAAAGTATTTACATTCAGTAAATTAACATAAACTGCTACCTAATATAACTTTGATAAGTGTGAATAGTAGTGTGAAATAGAACTGTAGTACAAAAATGAGAACTAATTTTTATACCTGTCTCATTGTCAAATTATAGCAATGAAAAGTGCATTATCAGAGACCATAGCTGTTACATTTTTATATGAGGGCACTATATGGGATCATGACTCCATTTCTATAAAGTTTCAGAGATAAAAAATGAGGACATAAGATATAAAGATCAGTTCTTCTGGGTATATACCCAGTAGTGGTTTTGCAGGGTGACGTGGCAAGTTTATATTCAACTTCTTAGGAACTGCCAAACAGTCCTCCATAGTGGTTATACCATTCTGCATTCCCACCAACAGTGAAGAAGTCTTCCTATTTCTCCACATCCTCTCCAACACTTGTAGTTCTCTGTCTATTCACACAATGGAATATTATGCAGCTGTAAGAAGAAATGAAGTCGTAAAGTATATGGCAACATGGATAAACCTGGAGGACATTATTATGTTGAGTGAAGCAAGCCAGACACAAAAGGACAAATACTGTATGAATGCATACTATGAACCAAATATATTGTGTAACATATTGTCTGATTAAAAAAAAATTATATGTATCCATTACATTTAATTGAGAAATGTATATATTTACTCATCTGTGTTTACTTTTTAGCTTTTAATTGTTTATATTTTCAATTATTAAATGTACAAAATAAAGGTGAAAAAAGATATAAAGATCATCATTACTAAGTGTCTATGATATACTAGTGCTAATATGTACTGAGATTCACTGGTGATTGAAACATAAAGGCTCTACAATCAAGGAGTTAAAATGTAGTAGATAATAAATACAAAAAACCAATAAACTCAAAATAGGAATCAAATATTAAATGGTAATTGATATTATAAACAAGAATAATTAGGATAAGGGGACAAAGAGACAGTGCTTTCAAATAGACAATAGTATTGGAGAAAGCTTCTATGGAGAGTTAGTATTTCAGAAGATCTGGCTAAACAATATTCTATCCAAAGAGAAGAGCAAGTGAAAAGCCCTAGAGTGAGAACATACTTATTTCTATGAAGTACTAGAACATAGGGTGTCTGAATCTTATAGGATGCAAGAGGGAAACTGGAATGTTATGAGAGTATTTTGTGTAGGAAATGCCAGGCTATGATATGTACTTATATTCTGTTCCATGAGATGAGAAGCCATTGAATATGGAAAGATCTAAAGCGAGGGTTCCTAAACAGGGCTCCACAGACCACTTTGGGAGCACTGTGAGCTTGAATTGAAAGAAATCAACTTAATATCTTTATTTTCTCTGACCTCTAACTGAAATATAGCTCTTTCTTCACTTATGAATATATGAAATAAATTACAGTAATATTGATATCATATCACATTACCATTTTTGCTACCTCAAAAAATCACTTATACTCATTTTGCTTGATTCAGGCTTATATTCCAATGGGGAAATATGTATAGACCAACCACTGAATAAACAGAGGCATCTCTAAGTTTACATACACCATAGGCCCATTGTATTGAAGGGAGACAGACATTTCTACTTTAATTCTCTGTGTTGCTCAGAGCACTATATTGATTGTTCACTGAAAGTTACAATAATTAAATTGTTTTCTAAATTGAAAACTGACATGTTATCAAACTATGGGATATAATCATTATTATTAGGATCTTGTACATGTGGGACTTTAAGCATTTAAGGCATGGAACATGAGAATTATTTTAGAGCATTGGGTCAATTTCCATTGACTCCCATCAGCATTATAGTGCATGTGATCATATATAATGCACTGGGATTACATGAAGCCTGGCCCATTGGTTACTTTATAACTTGGAGAATATGTCCCTTTGGCCAGAGGTGGACATAAAATGAATCCCTCTTGACCTTCATAAGACATATAAGGCTGAAATTTATACTTAAAATGAAATAATCAATTTAGAAGACAAGATATATGTCAGTTGCCCAATTGCAGGATCCTGCATTTATTTTGCAAAAGTTACAGATTATGTGCACTTTTTAAAAGTCTCACAGACAATGAAAGCTGAATAAGCAAATTAGTTTTTGTCTGTGCCTCAGCTAACTCAACCTCAAACACTCCTAGGAGAGCTGTGAAGTTGGAATTAAGTGAGCTCCATGCATTCCAAATATAGTAGAGCTTCAAAAATAATTGATTTCCTTTGTCTATTGCATTTGTTTAACTGATAATGAGCCTCAGGCACAGAGAAATTAAGTATCTTATTCACTATAGATTAGAACTTTTGGAATTATCCTAAGTTCACAATATCACTGTGTATTTTAAGGTCACTCTTGGCTTTTCGAATTACATATGGAGCTGCCTGTTTCCACTATAGTAAAACAAGTTTTCTGATGAGAGAAACACTCCATCTCCAAATTAGCCACCTAAGATTAAAGCTAATCCAAATTAAATCAATTCAATAACATTACTATGACTCACCTTGTCTGAAGTCCTTGAATTTATATTTTGGGTGAATAAGTAGCTTTTTGACATCACTTTCTGCCTATTGTCCAATGAATTATTTTAAATTTAAGCACCAAAGAGTCCTCACCTAGCCACACAATTATACTATGAGATCATATCACTAATCAAAATGCCCTGCATCAAAATCAAAATCCTCTGCGTGAAAGGGAACCTCTTCATTATAAGTTAACATTTAGGAGAAGGAAATTAACGCAGAACACTTGTTAGCATGCAGACCTCATTGTCCTTATTGCTCATCAATCTCTTTAACATAAAACTTTTGAACACATCAAGGCATCTGCTTTTTAAAAAGTGTTGGGAAAAAAACCAACAACTTCACCCTGTCTTATGAAGTGTTTACCATTTGCATATGCCTTGATTATGTTGTAAACTAATCTATTCCTCCTGGTGTGATATTCTTTGATTGTATGGAATTCAAAGGTTTTATGTTAACTTGATGAATACAATTTAGGGCTTTTGATTTGACCATATCAGTAAGCCATGACTCTGGTTGAGTCCTCACACACTTGGTAGGCTGATATAAATGGGCACTCACTCCAGAATGCACAAGAAGTGAGAGAGAGCTCTGTCATGTTTTATCCTTGGGCCCTTTGGAGAGATGATCCATCCACCTGATAGTTTTCAGTTGAAGAAGACAGAGCAGCTGAGAAGGCCCAGAAAGAAATAAGTCCTATGCCAGAGACTGATACAGGAAGCCCTGAGACACCAGGCAGAAATAGTCCACCATGTTGTTTAAACATATGGCAGCTGACTTTGGTAAGAATGTACCTATTATGATACATTGAGTTGAACTTTCCATGACTTTGAGACTGTAAAATTTTACTCCAAATATATACCCTTTATAAAAGTCAACAGAATTCTGGTACTTTACATCAGCACCCCTTTGGCAGACTAATACGGAGATGAATAAGAGACAAAGGATATTAAGAAGGCATTGGGTGAGCAAACCAAAGAAAATGAAAATATACATAGAAAAAAACAGAACTTATGGTAATTAAAGTCATAATAGAAGAGACTAACAGTAGAGTAGAATCGCACAGAGAAGGTTTGAACAGGCAGATGGAAAAATTAGCAAGTTAGAATACAGCACTTGTGAAATCATACAGAGAGAATAACATATAGAGAAAATAAGTGGGAAAAAATTGAGCAGGGTCTCTGAGAATTGAAAGACAGCAAAAAACAAACAAACATAGTCATTATTGTTGTCTCAGAGGGAGAAGAGAAAAGAGTCAGGAGGAATGTTTGAGGAAATAATGGCCAAATATTTCCAAACTATTATGAGGGACTTGGATGCACATGTCCATAAAGTACACAATTCCAAACAGAATAAATACTTACAGAACTTCTCTGAGAAATATAATAGTCAGATAGTAAAATGACTATGATAGAGAATCCTGAAAGGAGCAAAAGTGAACCACCACAAACAAGGGATACTTGATAAGATTAAATGTTGCTTCTCATCTTAAACCTTGGAGGTGAGAAGGCAATAGTGCAATAGTATCCCTTTGTGCCAAGGAGGTTCTTCTCTGGGAGTCATGTCCCAAGCTAGGATTAAGGTTGTGCATTTATGTTGAGTTTCGCTTAGAGACAGACCACACTTGAGCAACAAGGTGTTGCTCAGGAGGTAGATCTTAGGCAATATGTAATAATAGGCTAAGTTTCAATATCACAAAAAGAGGCTCATGAGTGTAACCATCAATATCAAGGGCCTGGCATAATGGTCTGTCCTCCTTTGCTAGGCACTGTCCATATGTTAATAATTGCCACTCTATTAAACAATACAGCAGAACTTCCCAGGATCAGATATCAATATTCTTTCGTTCATTGTGGGGATCTCCAATCACTGAGAAAATTCCTCCATGACCACTTGAATGGATTCATATGCCATAGAGGCATTCCCAAGGTGCACCCCTCCCCACATATCCCCTATAATTGATGCCCCTCACCAGTCATCCTTCCCTGCCACAAATGTGACATTTCTACAATCCAAAACATCCTGCAAAACAAAGCAAATGAATAAACAAATAAAATAAGAAAATATAACAACAAATAAAATATAAAATTTAAAAATAAAATAAAAATAAAATATTTTTCTATTGCATCTTTCATCAGCATAAGATATAAATTCTTTTATGTGAATATTTCTTACATATGTTACCCCAGTGTCTTAAATTTTTTGCTTTATCTTCAAAGAAGCTTTGAGTTACAATAAAGACACATAGAAAATGTAAGGTATTTTCATGTACCCAACCCCCTTCCCCTCACCCACTCTCCCCTATTAATAACATCTTTCATGTGTACGGTACATTTGTTAAAACTGATGTACAAATATTGAAGCATTACTACTAATCATTGCCAATGGTTTACGTTATTGTTTACATTTTGCACCGTGCATATTTATAGGTTTTGACAAATTGTAAATGGCTTATTTCTATCATTGTAAGATCATGCAGAAAAATAACAATACCCTAAAAATGCTCTGTGTTCCACCTACGCTATTCTTCCATTCCCCTCCTCTTGGAACTTAGAGTAAACACTAACTTTCAATGTTTGAACAAAAAGCTTCATAGTTACATGCAGTATTGAGTGCTTGACATATTTGTCTGTTGTTGTTTAAAATTTTTTTTATTTATTACGCACTGCCTATGTTCTCGAGAGATTCTTGACCTTTTAATTAAGAACATAGCTGGGCACTCCAGGAGAGGAGTTTAATATATTCTTGTTTATTGTGTAGGTCTCCAAGCACTGAGATAACACATTATGACGGGATGAACACTTTCAAATTCCTTAGGAACATGCCCCATGTACACCCTATCCTGTATATCACCTTACTCCTGACAAACTGCCTGAGTAACCCTCCCCTGCAATATTTGCCAAAGAACATACAGCATATTGTTGTTTTTTGAATAGCCACCAGTCTAATAGGTGGAAGATGACATCTCATTGTAGTTTTGATTTGCATTTCCCTAATAGCTGGTGATGTTGAACATCTTTTCATGTGCTTTATAGCCATTTTTATTTCTTCTTTGAAGAACTGTGTTTTCAAATATCTTGCTCATTTTTAAAATGGGTTGTTTGCCTTTTTTATTTTTTGAGATGTAGAATTTTTTATATATATCCTGGATATTAGAGCCTTACCAGATAAATGATTACCAAATATTTTCTCCCATTGAAGAGTGTGGCATTTTGAGAATATTTATGAATCCCTTAAAAGAGAAAAGTTATGTTTGTAAACTTTTCTGTTCCTCTGAGTGTAATATCCTTTGATTGTATAAAATTCAAAGATTTCATGTTTACTTGATAAAAAT
>JAQZBX010085690.1:0-13088 GCA_029593785.1 Cabassous unicinctus
CTGGGATCTAGCTACCAATTCTACTTGGTTGCACAGTCCATAATAACCAGGGTCATACTGTCCTTATTTGGAAACTTAACTTCTTTTTAAGCATTTCACAAATCCAGCTATGCATACTCCCCTAGCTATCCCTGGCACCATTATTCAGTCTGGTACAAAGACAAGGTATACCTTGGCCATCCAAATTAAGAGATCAGAGAGTTGCCAGGCTCAAAGTGGGAAAGTATGGAAATGAAAAGCCTCATTGCTAATACCTAGAAAGCCCCAGGTTTTACTGAAAATAGTCGATTGAATGGAAAATTGCCTTCCATAATGGCTGATATCATTGGATGTTCAAGAAAAATTTACAGCTGAGTAATATTCCTTCGTATGTATATACACACTTTGCTAATCCATTCATCTATTATTGGATACTTGGGTTACTTCCAACTTTTGTCAGTAGTTCATAATGCCACTATGAACATTGGTGTGGCTATATCTTACCATACAGCTGCTTTCAATTCTTCTGGGAATATACACAGCAGTGGGATTTTTGGATCATATGTGAGTTCTATATTTAGCTTCTGGAGTTACCACCGAATTGACCTCCACAATGGTTGCACCATTCTACATTTCATCAGCAGTAGATGAGTGTTTCCATTCCTCCACATCCTCTCCAACACTTGTATTTCTCCATTTTTTAATAGCCACGAGTCTAATAAGTGTAAATGATACCATATTGTATTTTTGATATGCATTACCCTAATAGCTAGTGATGTAGAGGATCTTTTCTTGGGAATTTTAGCCATTTCTATTTCCTTTTTGTAAAAATGTCTATTCAAATTTCATACCCATTTTTTAAATGAGTTGTTTTTCTTTTATTTTTGAGATGTAGGATTTCTTTATGTATGCTCAATATTAGTCCCTTATCGCACAAGATGTTCCCAAATATTTTCTCCCATTGAGTAGGCTGCCTTTTCACTTTCTGGACAAAGTACTTTGAAGCAGAAAAGTTTTTAGTTTGGAGGAGGTCTCATTTACCTATTTTCTTCTTTTTTTGCTTGTGATTTGTTGTAAAGTTTATGAAACCATTTCCTACTATGAGATCTCATAGATGTTTCTCTACATTATCTTCAAGGCTCTTATAGTTATATTTTTTTATCTATATTTAGTTAACTTTTGTATAGAGCATAAGGTTGTGATCTTCTCTCATCCCTTTTGATATGTATATTCAGTTCTCTCAGAACCATTTCTTGAAGAGGGCATTTTGCCCCATTTGAGGTACCTTGGTGGCCTTTTTGCATATCACTTGACTATGTTTGGGAGGATCTGTATCAGAAATCAGAATTCAGTTCCGTTAGTCAGCATGTCTATCCTTGTGCCAATACCATGCACAAGGTTTTGAATTGGCTTTCCCAATTCATAAAAAAGAATGGTGTTGCAATTTTTATTGGGATCTTGTTAAACCTCTGAATTAATTTGGAAAGGATGGACATCTTAAGGATGTTTAGTCTTCCAATCCATGAGTATGGAATATTCTATAATTTACTTAGGTCTGCTTTGATTTACTTTTAAAATGTTGTGAAATTTTCTGTGTAAAAGTCCTCTACAACTTTAGTTAGGTTCATTCCTAGAAAGAGGTACATAGATAATGTATTTTAAAATGTATACAGGTAAATGTCTGCAAAGTTGATTATGATAAGTTCTCTTTTCATTAGAGACCCAAATTGGTAAGTGCAGAAAATGATGAGCTCAATTCTGTTGGAGAGATTCAGTGGATGGGGGGAGATGAACCCTGGAAGGAGAATGAGATTTGTAATGCCAAGGAAGGTGGAGGAGAATTTCCACTGGATCCCTCTCCTGAGGGTCTCTCAGTGTCACTGAGGCACATAGTAGATGCTCAGTGCCTGCTTGTAAGATGAATGAAAGTATGGTAGATGATGGATAGGTAGATAAATGAAGAGATGATTACTTATTAGTTTATAGTCAGCTGCTTACTGCCATGAAAGAACATATTTGGAGATTATTTAACTCACTTATACCACATTTATATAGAAGACATGTCAAGTTTCAAAGAGAAGAGAAATAACATTTTTTGTGCACCTACTACAATGGTAGACTTTTTATTAGGCCCTTTCTATCATTTACTCTTCAAGCTGGATATTATTCTCTCCATTTTATAGATGAGACAATTGAAGCTCAGGGAGGTTAAATAAATTGTCCAATTCTACACAGTTATGAAGTGGGCATCCAAGTTTTGAATCCCCATCTGCCTAAGGTGAATTGGTCAATAGGTCTAAAGTTCCTGCCAGGGTAGGTGGCTGGAGGAAAGTATATTCTAATTAGGGAACCCATTACCTTTTTAAAGTTGAGAGGCACCAGGAATCTTATAGGGTAAGAAACATGCTTTTTCCTGCTCATCCCTCATGTCAGTAATTCCCTGAGGCCAGGACTGCAATACAGAGGCAGTGGTTATGGTTTCTGCTAGCAAGATGATTTTTGTTGTTACCCATTCACAAATCAATTATTTTGGGAATATCCCTGGGATATGAAAGGTAAGTGCTGATACCTCCTTTCTATCCACCTCATAGAGGGTATAACAAGACTTTGGATGCTTAAATGCAGAGGTTTTTGCATTCTGCAAATGGCTAGACAATGAATTATGATTTCCCTTTTTAAGCAACTATCCAGTGGAATGCGTAAACACTAATAGATTTCATAAAAAAATAAGGTGTCACCAGTGACAGAAAGATGTTCCCAGTGACCTTTTCTAAAGATGACATGTGCCTTCAGTGGTTGTAGATGTGGACTTGATTTCTTCCCCCACCCCCGAGGGCTCCAAAATACACCTTTGTGAGTCAGATGCTGATCAGGAGAACATCTGCACAATAGGCTCAAAGCTACAGCCCTGGCTTCAATTTATCACTCTCACCCCAGCATCACTAATTAGTTAAATATGTGTGTACGCAGCTTATATTTAATTATAGATAATACCGGTGAAGTACAACCAAGTATCAAATGTCATGGTAGGCCAGTGGTTCTCACACTTGAGTGTGCTTTCGAATCCTCTGGAGGGCCTGTCAAAAGTGAGATTGCTGAGCCCGAGGCCTGGTGATTCTGATTCAGTAGGTCTGGAATGGAACCACAGAATATGCATGTCTTACTGATTCCCAAGCGGCGCTACTTCTGGGTCGGGGGTCACGCATGGAAGCCAATGTTCTGGACATTTTACACTCCCAAGCAGTATAGCTCTCTGCAAACCCCACATTGTTTGGTATTTCTCTGGGAAGCACTGAAGTCTGACTGTCATAAAAACATAATATGGGGAGTTGATTGATTACCTTGCAGTTTCATATCACACCCCAATTTCCAAGGCCCGGAGGAAGCAGATTGCAGCATACTTGAATTTTTGAAATCAGTTATTGCCTAATGATCCAAAGGCCTTTTGAGAATTGTTAATAGGTGCTAAAACAGTTTTGTGCCTAACATCTCTCTACACATAATGATGGAGTTGGGAAGTCATGTCATTTCTACCATCTCTAACAGGATAAAAAGGAAACATGCATGTGACCAATTCATATTTATATATAGAGAGAATATTCCAGAGAAGCCAAGGGAGAAAACAGAAAGAGAGAAACATGAACCAAGGCAACCTCAGGATTTAGGAAGAGAGAAACTGTAGACTTGGAGTGAGCAGGTGGCAGATCAGGTGCTATGATGCCAGAGTTAAAATCAGAGTCCAGCATATCTCTCCAGGTGGCACTGAGATGGAGATTTAAGAATGAAACTAGGGACAGCATGATTAAATTGTGGCAGAGAGCTTGTCTGGCTAAGGCAGTATTTAAAAGCCTACGATCTCATCTTTGTATGTTTTATTGGCAAGAAAAACCATTGGGAAAGTGGCCTTGTTCATTCTTAGGTACTCAGAAATGTTTATTTTTAAAGACTTACAAGCTATTCCATTATAGCACTTTGGTTCATGATTGCATGATTATTTTTTAAAAGCTCATTAATTGTTTCCAAGGGCTTCTCATGCATTCATTCAAGAGAAATTTGCTGAGTGAATGCTATGTTTTAGTCACTATTTTAGTTTGCCAGGGCTGCTATGATAAATCAAAAAATGAGTTGAATTGGAAAACAGCAATTTATAGCCTCATGGTTTTGGAGGTTAGAAGTCCAAAATCAAGGTCTTGACAAGTTGTGAGTTCTCCCAGGGTTTGTAGTATTCTGCTGCCCGATTGCTACCTTTGTTGGGATTCCTTGGCTTCCATCACATGGCGTTTTGTTTCCTTGGTCTCCTCCTGTAGCTGTCTCTGACTGCTGGTTCTACTAACTCTTTCTGTCCAAATTTCCTGTGCTTTATATGGATTCCAGTCATATGGATTAAGGCCCACCCTGATTCAATTTGGCCTCATCTAAATAGGATCTTCAAAGATCCTATTCACAAATGAGTCTACACCTTAACAAATAGTAACATCTCCTAAGGGCCTATTTACAAATCTTTTCACACCCACAGGAAAATGGACTAAGATTAAGAACTTGTCCTTTGTTGGTATACAATGAATCATTCTCCATAAGTCACTAAATATACAATTTTTTTAAAAGCCATGGTGTCTACCACCATGGAGCCTACTGTCTAAAAAGCAAGATATACAGCAATCAAGTAATCTCCAAAAGAGGTGATGTTACAATCTTACTAAGGAGGAGCACTGAATGAGATGATCACAACAGGTAAGAGAGAAAACTATCCTAGTCCAAGCACTTGTAGAGGGTTTCTATGAAATGATAGCACTGCACTGAGAACTCAACAGTCAAAGCAGAAGAAATAGTTTGCTTTCTCACCTTCAGAAGTATTATTTCATCTTATCCTCTCAGCTATCCTGCAGGGTAGATGGTGTTATTCCCAATTATGCAGAGTAAACTGAAGCTAAGCAAGGTGATGAGCAATGTCAAAGTTCACATAGCTGGGAAATAGCAGATGGAATTTCATCCTGGTCTTCTATAATGCCAGATCTCTATTTACTATACCTCATCATTTTTGTACATAAGAAAATATACTTGGAGTTACCAATGTCCAAATTAGAAGGGTTCTTAAAGAAATGATAATTCAAGTTCCTCATGTTGTGTGAAGAAACTAAAGAATAGAGAGGGAAAAATGAGTTGGCTAATGTCACAGATGGATTTGGTGGTAGAATAGGGGCTGGATGAGATTTCATGGCTCTGATTCAATGCTCTTTATTATGGTCAAGCACCCTACCCAGAGGCATCTACTGAGCCTAGTCTTCCATTCTTTCCCACCAGCAGTCTAGGGCAGGAACTCTCAGACATCAGCATGCATTAGAATCATCTAGAGGTCTTGCCAAAGCAGGTGGTTGGGCCACACCCCAGAGTTTTTGATTCAGCAGGTCTGAAGTGGGCCTGAAGATTTGCATTTCTAACAAATTCACAGTGATGATGGCACTATTTTTCCTAGACCACGCTTTAAGACCTGCTGAGGGGGAAATGGATGTGGCTCAAGTGATTGAGCTCCTGTCTACCATATAGGAAGTCCAGGGTTCATTTCCCAGGGCCTCCTGATGAAAAGCAAACTGGCCCACATGGGGAGCTGGGCCACATGGAGAGCTGGAGCAGCAAGTTGATGCAACAAAAAAGAGACACAGAAGAGAGACAATGAGAAAGATGCTGCATCAGGGAGCTGAGGAAGCACAAAAGATTGAACAGCCTGTCTCTACTCCAAGTCCCAGGATCGGTTCCTGGTGCCACCTAAAAAGAAGACAAGCAGACACAGAGAGAAGACAAGAAGCTCAAATCAATGGGGTACAGGGGGGGAGCAGAAGAAATAAACAAATCTTTTTTAAAAGCTGCTGAGGTAGAGCAAAAAAGAATGCCTGTTATAAAAGTGGCTCACACGCGGAAACCTGTCAATATATGGGAACACCGTGAACACTTCAAGGCCAGGTAGGTGAATTGCCAGGGCTTGGTCAAACCTCCCTCTTTTTATTCACTATTCTCATTCATCCTGGGTTAGCTTGTTCTATCTCATATTCCTGTTTCTGCACCCAATTTCTATGCATCCTTTGAAGCTCCAACTCAAATGTTACCTTCTGTAGGAAACTTTCACCAATCCTCTTTCAAATTGGAATTTGACTTATATTGAACTCACACACCATCGCATTGAGTCTCTGCTTTGATTTTTACCATTGCCTTCCTATATTATCATTACCAGTTTGCAAACATCATACATAATCCAGGGTCTATTCTTACACAAACTAAGCCACAAATGCGCATCTATAAATCTAAATAGTAAACCATTAAGCATATTTCATCATGTATTTCCACATTTTATATGTGTAGTAGACTCATGAGACAATTTAAGCTGGGATTTTTAGAAAAAGACAAAGAGGCACAAGGACTAGAAATGACATATCCAAGTACCATAACTGTACAGTTCAGGGTCCCTACAAAAGCAATTGGTGCATTCAAACATGATATTGAGGAGGGTTTTGAAAGGTACTTTTTTACAATGGTGTGGAAAGGCTTTAGGGACAACAAGGATGCTACAGAACCCTGGGGCTAATAAGAGCGAGAAGCCATACCATCCTACAGTGGATTCCAAAGCCCAGGGAGGGAACCATGTGGAAGGGGTCCCTCACAGGACCTGTGACTCATGGAAGGTGGAAGTTAGCAACCTGTGGTGACCTGGTAGGAAAAGAGCCAATCACACTCTCTCTGTCCCCTCCCCTGAATTTTTGCCTTGTCTCCCATTTCTCTAACCCAGCTGGAAGGCAAAAGGCAACAGACCCATAGGTGCAGTCCATACAGATCAGGTTCTGGCACAGAGCAGAAGGGAGAAGGGAGGACAGCAGATCTGGAAAGATCAAGGGAAAACCTCCAGCAAAATGATTCTAACCTCCAGTTGCTGTGTATTTTCTCCTTAATCCTGCTGCTTCACCAGTCTCATAAATCTTCCTGTTAAAAGTGTCTACTATGTGGAATCTAGATGATTCATTGATAAAGACAGGGTAGTTTAATTAAATTTTAGATGGAATTGCTTCAGAAAAAAGCTCATTTTAGAATTCACACTTTCAAACTTTCTGCTTTATGGCTGCCAGTTTCTTTACAAAAAAGAAAAAATAGATGTCAACAAACCATAACACTGAAAAAGTTGTTTCATACTAGCTTATTACAAACTGCCTCACTGAGCAGATTGTACATTTATACTCTATGATAGGACTTAACATGTACCGGGATAATGATAGAAAAATGAAATGAATTTAAACAAATAAGGATGCAGTTGCAGGAAAGGTTGGTAGAATTCTTGGTACAATAATCTTTTTCTCTTAAGTCACGTATATTTTATGAGTCTGAAATAAACTCATTCCAGTAAGGCTTTGGGCTATGGAAGTTGAAAAAGGACACGATATAATGCTGCATATCATTTATCTGAAGCAATCACTCAAACATAGCTTGCAGTATATACGTCAATAAACTGCTACTGTATTGAAGCCAGTGAAGTACAGGAGATATTCAGGAAGAAGCTGTTTATTCAATGCATTGTAAAATATCCATCTTTCTTCAGCTTGCCAAATATACCAGAGAGTTATTACTAATTTATCATGAAGAAGCAACCACCAGTATGTTATAAACAGGGAAATTTGGCTAATTTTTCATCTTATTCTTTTGTATCTTAAAGAGATGCCTTAGGGATGAGAGTATAATGATCATGGTCTTTAGGGTAGGATCTTGTCTTGATGCCATAGAGGTCAATATAGTATTAAGAATACTGCCATGAGTGTCAGAAAACTTAGCTCCTACTCCCAGTTCTTCCACGTGCAAGCTCTGCCATGTTAGGTCTCAGTTTTCTCTGGGGTAAACTACAAGAACTAAAATATCACCTTGGAAGTCCCTTCCAGAGATAGATTTCTTGAATCTTTCATTTGTTGACAAATCTGCTTGGTCTAGATTATATTTCATCATCTTTCCCTTGGGTCAGCAGCCTTCTTATCTCCTAGCAGAGAATGCTCACTCCTTGCAGGCATTTGACTTACAGCAGCTCACTTCTACCTGCGTCTGAATGGTTAAGAAGAAAAGGGCATTATATTGGCTTCTAAAGCCCAGAAAGGTAGCTCATGGTCTATAGTTGGGTATAAATTGGAGAATTTTGCTGAATGGTGGCTGCTGGTTTTTTTATGGTCATGTAACAAATTTACCACAAATTTAGTGGATTAAGACAATACACATTTTATTATCTCACAGTTTCTGTGAGTCAGGAGTCCAGGTACAACTTAGAGGGATCCTCAACTCAGGGTTTCATAAGGCTGCAATCAAAGTGTTGACAGGTTCTTTACTCCTCAGAGGATTGGCTGGGGAAAGATCCACTTTCAAGATCCCTAGGTCATTGGCAGAATTCATTTTGTTGTGGCTGTAGAACTTATGTTGGCTTGTTTCAACAACAGAAGTTCTACATATCTCTCACTTCAGGGCGGGTTCTTTCCTTCTTTCAAGGGCTTTCACTTGATCAGGTCATGTGCACCCAGGGTAATCTCCTTTTTGATTAAGGTTCTAACAGATTTGGGACATTAGTTGTATGTTGGGGACCTTCACAGTAGCACTCAGATAATTTACCTTGTCAACATTGTCAGCAAGATGGTCGCTAAGGCTAAAATAAAGAACAAGAACAGCTAGCCTTCTTCTAGGAATTTAAGCAAGTTCGCGTCACTAAGTTCGCGCCACTATGTACACGCGTGCGCACATAGCTCCAATTCCCCCGCCTTCCCCCCCCCCTTTTTTTCCTCTTCCTGCCTACACCCTATACCAGCCCCCTACCTAGTAACAGCTTACGGCAGCCAATCTTATCAACCCCTCAGCCAAACCAATCAGCAACCTCCACCCCACCCTCATAACCCTATAAAACTGCTGCCACTTCCCCAATAAAGCAGATCTGCGCCATCAGCCTCGTCTCTGTGGTCGTCCTTCTCAGAGCCACGTCGTCCTCACCTCCCGTGAACCCCACGAAGCCCCACAGAGGCTTCAGTTGTACCTGTAAAATCTCATCACCTTTAGCCATATAACATAACCTAATTATTGGAATGACATCCGACTATATTCAAAAGTCTGGTCCATATTTAAGGAGAAGAGATTATACAGCGTGTGTAGACCAGAGAGTGGGAAAATTTTAGGATTCCAAAAACTAAACCTAAGAAGAAAAGTTTCTATATTCTGTTTATTTTTTCAAGACCATCAATTCTGATTGTAGGTCCTTGCAAAAGCATTCATAATTCATGCCCTGTCTTCTGATTTCCTCTGGGGTGGCTGGACCTACACTTGGGTTTCTGCCTATTGGTGATAGTTTTTAACTTCCCTGTTTGGTTTATGCAAAATAGATTACAAATTACTTAAGAGCAGAGATAAATGCTTTTAAAATTCCATATTTGTTTTTGGCATGTTAACTTATATGTAGTAGATACTCAGTAACTAATGATATATTGCTAATATTACACAGGTACATGACTTGTATACAATTCTTGAATGTTTATAATCACTTTCACATGCTTTATTTCATCTTGTAAATCTGTGAGGAGAATACAGCAGGAAGTATATACTATTTTTGAGGTAACTATTATAGAAACTATGGTTTAATTGACAGTAAAGAAGCTGTAATATGAATTAGCTATGTTGTAAAACATGTGAAGTTTAAGCAAAAAATATGAAAAATATCTTTTACATAAATCATACATGCTGTGGCTTATATACCTTATCATTACCAGAATATCTCCAGGACATCCTACTTTTTGGTTTCTTGAGAAAAATCTTCTGTTTTATTAATGGCACACACACACAAATCAGGACTTCTCTATTTAAGGGAACAGCTTTGGCACAGGGATGCTCAAATGGACACAGTGAAAAATAAGCAAACACTAGGCTGCTCTTGTTTGTAAATCTGTTTTCACAATTTTTTCACCCCCAGACATATTTTAAAGTGAAAATATTCAAATAATATAGAATTTTTTTTAATGTGGCAGAACTAATGTCATGAGAAAATAAATATAGATCTACAGAGACCCATAAAAAAGCAAAATAAAATGAAAGTGAATTACTTGCACACAGTAAGTGATTCATTTAAAATGATCATGAGCCACAAGATGTTAGAACTACTGACCAATGCACATTGTTTGCTTCTGACTACATTCAATTCATTTCTCACCATGCCTTTCCTGAGATACAAAGATAAGGTGGAGATATAAGAGGATTGTGTCAAAGTCCCTGCACTAAAAGAACTATGGTTGAGTTGGGACCATACATAAGGACTTATAGTCACCAAATAAGTCTTTGATTGGCAGAAAAGGCAAGCTGCATTTGGAGCACATGGAAGGGCCCTAATCCTCAATGACAGAGGAGATGGCATCTTAGTTGAATATTAAAGGTTGAAAAAGAAGGGAAAGAACAGCATTCTAAGGAGAGGGAAATCCATCTACAAACTATGGAGATGTGAGAGAGCTTGCGATCTTTTGGAAAATTCACATGATTTATGAGGATGAAGGAAAGGGTAAGAGACTGAACTCCAGGGACAGGCAGGGGAAGAATATAAAGGAGCACACATGGCACACTAAGCAGTTTAGGGTTCATAATTATGTCAATGGGAATCCACAACAATATTTTAATCATTTGTACTTTTAAAAATTTACTCTGAAAATAATGGGAGAAGGATGAATTTTAAGGGTGTAAGTGGTGGAGACAAACACCATCAAGAATATTACAGTAACTAATATGAGTAAGAAGATACCAGAGTCTCAACATAAAGCAGTGAGATTCAACATTTTTGAAGCAAAATCCACAGGATTTGGTGGTAATCTCAATGGTTGTGGGAGTTGCACTCAGGGGAACTGAGAGAAAAAAATGGGGACGTCAAACTTCCTTATTTGAATAACCTGGTAGTGTTTGAGACTGTGATAAAGAAACACAGGAAATAGCAGATGTTGTGAGGGAAATAATGAATTCGATTTTTGCAATGTAAAACTGAAGACATCTGTGGGACCCAAATGGATATGTGGAGGGGCAGTTTAGACATAAAGGTCTGAAGCTTTGGGGAGGGTTTTAGGTTAAAGGCAACTTGGGAGTCATCAACATTAATGGGGGAAGTTAAGTATATGAATGGATTAGACTACCCCCAGAAGAATGTGTAGAATGGGAAACACTGTGGACAGAATCCTAGGGAAGATCAACATTTAAAGGCTGTGCATAAGAAGAGGAACTGTGAAAGATACAGAGGAATTGCTATGAATTTAGTTCCAAGACAGTGGTGCTATTGAAATTCTTATTAAGCAGCCATCCTCAATTGGCCTCTTAGACTCTTCAATTTATTTCAAGGTATCAGTTAGGTCGTGTTACTATTCCACTAACAGATTTTTAATGACTTTCCATTGTCTTCATGATAAGATCCAATCTCCTCAATCAGGTTCCACAGAGCTGCATAACTTTCAATACCCAAAATATGCCATTTTCTCTTATCTCTGCTTCTTAGCGCTTAGGGCACGTGCTTTCTCTCTTTGCCTGCACGGCTTCTCCACCTCATCCAATATCAACCATGTTCCACCTCACCAAATCTTCTTCTCCTATGTGCCCTCATTTATTTCAGCAGGAAGTAACATGGTAGAAGTGATGCCTGTGGAAGATGAATATACAGAAGTGTGCTGGTGACCTGAAGGAAGTAAGACACTGAGGGCCAATTAAGCAGTTTGGAAGCAGCAGTGAAAACCACCAAGCATGGTGGTATGGACAACTATGTTTTGAAGCGTTAAATGACTCCTCCAAGTCCAAGGTCCAACTCTGGTTTCTCCAGTTAGGTAAGTTTGCAAGATGCTCATTCGCAGCATCTATTGGTGTTTTAAGTTTTACTCACTCTGTAACCAGGAATTTTTTTAAAACAGGCATTAAAAATTGGAAAAAGCCTTTCCATGGTATCATCAGTCAAGTCATATATGGATGTGGTGGGTTTTCTGCGTTTTCCATCTCTTCTCCTGCACAGGCCTGTGGTGGTCTGGACAGGAGCTGATGGGGTACTGTGTTTAGACCTTAAGCCTTAAGTCATATTCCTTTTTGAAAACAAAGAATCCTGTTGGCTTTTTTACTACCTGATCAACAGCCAGCCAAGTGGGAATTTGGTCAGGTCAGAATTGTTAAGTGACCTGCTTTTATTCTTGGCCCCATCTGGATGCGTTTTCCTGCCTCCTTTGATGAGCAGTTTAATGAATAGAAGCCACTTATTTGCTGCCACTCCTGTCTGGGGATTTATACATCCCTCTGCTCATAGCAGTACAGGTAGGTCCAGCTCTCTCTGTTCCTTATTTGGGTTGGGACAATGCAGCAGCCACCTCTCTGTCTGACATAATATTAGTTTGGGATCCATTCTTCTGGGTTTTCTAGATCAAGACTCTTACACCTGTTCAGATCCTCCAAAAGTGAAGCAAATATCAGTTGTTTTGACACCTGTCTTCTCTTGCACAAGGATATTGCAAACAAAATTTTACCTTCCTAAAAATACAATTTTCTGCAATCATTCCATGATCAGATTCTTTGATAAATCTAATATGTGAGACTCAGTCTATTCATCTATAAAATGAGTTTAATAAGGCCTGCCTTCTTTATCCCCCAGTGTTTTGCTATGCCTTGTTTTGCTATGCCTAAATTATGGCTGGGCATGCAGAATAAGTATCCTTTATGGATCTTTCCTCATAATGTACTCCTACACAAACATATGCTTATATATTATCATGTACCTGCATGCATACCTTTAAAATGTTCACATCGCCACCAGCATCTTGATCAACAAGAATTAATTGAATCAGAATTAGAAGAAAGGTATAGGTGCTGGATAAATGAAAAGACATAAAACAGTCATCCTGCCCTCAAGATGCTTAAAGTGCAGTGGTTGAGAGCATGGACTCTGGAGCCAGACTTCCCGGATGTGAGCACTGGTTCTGCCAGTTACTGGCAGGGTGGCTCTGGACTCCCACGTGCCTCAGTACCCACATCTGGAGAATGGTGAGCACAATCATCACTAAATCATAGGGTTAAATGGGTTTACATCAACACTTTGAAGAGTATCTAGT
>JAQZBX010085691.1:0-13092 GCA_029593785.1 Cabassous unicinctus
CTTACTGCCTAAAAGAGATGACACTGGGATATAGCAATCCTGGTCTTGCATATCCATCAATATTTCTTTTTCTTGGTTATTCCCTGCTCTGTCTCTCTTTAATTTTATAGCTGTCACCCTGAAACTTGATTCTCATCTAGTTGTATCTAGCAGTGAAAACACTGGCTCCCATCTTCTTCCTTGAGTCCTCTGATTGTGCCCGACCCCTGCTTTAGTTTCCCGGCTGCTAAAACAAATACCATTCAATGGATTGGCTTAACAACAGGGATCTGGCTCATGGTTTCAGAAGCTGGAAGGCTGGCTTCCTCCCGGGGCTGGTGTCTTCTGGCTGGCTGGCAATCTTTGGGGTTCCTTGGCTTTTCCATCAGATGGCAACACATATGGTGGCATCCTCTCCTTTCTCTCCTGGGTTCCAATAACTTTCAGCTTCTTGCTTCTCCTGTGGCTTTGTCTCCATGTCCAATTTTCCTTGTTTATAAGGACTCCAGCCATATTGGATTCAAGCCTGCCCTCATTCAGTCTGGGCACACCTTAACCAAGAAGATCTTCAAAGGTCCTGTTTACAAATGGGTGCCCACCCACAGGACCAGGGGCTGGACCTGGACTTGCCTTTTGTGAGGGGCATGATTCCACCCCCAACACCTCCTTTCCCTCCCATCAGCCCCTTTACGGTCTTCTTCCCTAGAGCAAGTCACATGCATAGAAGACACCCTTTGGCTAGGCAACTGTGTGCAAAGTGCTTTACCTTTCTGCGTCCCACTTGCCCCATCTGTAAAGTGGAGGTGATCATAACTTACCTGCCCCAGGGTATATGATCTTATGCCCCCTTTTGAGCCTGAGATCTTTGATCCTTGAGCACAACTGTAAGGACCTTATTCCCAGGAGTCCAGGGGTTTGGTGGTCCATGGATTGGCCCCACGTGTCTATACCATGATGAGCTCTGTGGCGAGACAACACCCTGATGTGATGATGATGAAAGTGGTCATGACATCACCACCTGCCACGGATGGACTCCTTTTATTGTCTGGGACTTCTTGCTCTTGGAGACCCTGTGAAGTAAACAAGTAGAATCCCATTTTTTTTAAGGATATACAACTGAGGTTCAGAGATGTGAGGTGACTTGCCCAAGGTCAAGCAGCTGATAACTGGAGGAGTCGGGAAGTGGACCCAGGTCACCTGACTACAAGGCATGGGTTTAAGCACTACCCTAGAAAGCCTCCCAGTGTGTAACTATTGGGGTTCGCGGGTATTGCTCTTTCAGGCAGGATTTCTTAGCATTGGCACAGTTGAGATTTTGAACTGGACAGTTCCTTGTTGGGGTGGGGACTGTCCCGTGTATCATAGGATGTTTAGCAGCATCCTGGGCCTCCACCTGCTAGGTGCTCGTCCACCCCCTTTCCTCCAGTTGTGACAACTAAAAGTGTCTCTGGACATTGCCAGATGTTTCCTAGAAGGCAAAATCACCCCCTCCCCCAGCGCCCTGAGAACCACTGCTCAGGGCGCTCCTTTAGACCTTACTCCAAGTGTGCCCCATCGACATCACCTGGGTGCTTGTCGGAAATGCATAAGCTCAGGTCCCACCCCAGACCTGCTGATGAGAACATGCATTTCAATAAGCTCCCCAGGTGAGTCACTTGCATATGAAAGCTTAAGGAGGGGGCTTTAGAGATTGGACTGTGTTGGAGCTGTCCCTAAATCCCCAGTGCCTGGCACAGAACCTGTCATACAATAGGAGTTGAGTGACTTGAATGAATGGAATGAATTGTGGCAAACATAGAAGTTCTTCCCTTAAGATCCTAATAGTCATCCACATGTTCCATTGCTATGTCCTGAGCTACCTGATTTGGACACAGGCCTGAGATCAGTACTTCATCAAGAGTGGCTTCACCCAGGAATCCTACTTCATCCAGGACATCTGGGATTGGGTGAATTGGGGTGGCAGGTGGTGGAGCAGACAGAAGAGCTGTTGGCAGCGTTGGGAAGTCTGTGCTCTGTATTCCTGCCTCTCAGCAGATTCTGTGCCTTCCTTTTTTACCTGGAGACCCTGATACAGATGATCTGGGGTGGGGACCAGGAATTGGCATTTTTAATGCTTCCTAGGTCTTTATAGTTAGCCAAGGGACCAAAGTATGTCAAATAAATGATACCGTCCTAATTTTTAAAAAAGTTTACGTTGCATTGTATTTACAAGGGAATGCTTTGGAAGAAGCTTAAGATATAGCAGCTTCAGAAGTTTTCTTATTTTGCCTCTAAAAATTAGCAAAGGGTAATGGGGCAAGAGAAGAGGTGTTTCTCATAGTGGGTAGGAGAAGAAATCAAAGAGAAAGGTGGGAATGCCTTGAGAAGGCTTGCAAGTGCTTCTTTATCAGGGACCAGGTCTGGAAACCTTGAATTTGTGTGCAAAGGCACTTTACCAAGCCCCTTTTATAAGCCTCAAGTCCGAGATTCAAGCAAAATTACAGAGATTGAACTCGAATGCTCTGAGAAACACGTACCACGTTTTCACAGGGCTTATGATATCTGCTGAGCCAAAACCAAAAGGAAATGTGCCTTAATAAATACTTTTGATGGCAGTGATGGAAATTATCCTTCAGGGCGAGTAATATCACTAGGAAGAGATGATGAGCTGAAGGTAGACTGAGAATGGCTCCCTGCTTGGAAACACATTTTTTCCCGATGTTGGCATGTGTGCACGTATGTGTGTTCCAGAGACGAACAGAACATTGAAAGTCTGAGCAGACTCCATGACAACTTCAAACAGAGGCTTGGCTGAAATCCCTCCTGGGCCCCAGTAGCCATCTCAGCATGGATGAGGCATTATCAACTCCTGATGAAGATTGATTTAAAAATAACTGGGTTCTTGAAGATCCTAATTCTGGAAATCAGTTAGATTAATCGGCCTTGTAAAACGACTATGTGGAATGTGTTTCAAGGTTACCGGGGAAATTCTGAAACCATCGGTGTGATTTGCTCTCTGCGTGTGATGCAGTCTGTGCTGTCGGCATTGCATGTTTGATTTGGTTTACATTGTGGCTTTGAAATGGAGCTGAGTTACCGTCTCTCAAGGTGAGGTAGGCAGGGGCGTTCTTCAGGGATCTTGCCAGCAACAGAAAGTGACTTGAGTGATTCAAGCAAAATGGGAATTGCTGAGATGATGAGTAGGAGCCCAGAGGATCAGAGGCCACAGGGTCAATGCCTACAAGTCACACCACTGAGCCTAGTCCTAGGAAGATGTGGCTGCTTCCAGATAGCCCCGGAGCCTGGCCATGTCTGCTGCCACCACCTGCCCTGTCCGTGCTGCTTTGTGCACTAGCTCTCGAGTCAGAGCCTGATTGGCTGAGCATAGTCATGTGTCTGTGTCATAGCTGCAAGAGAGGCTGGGAAAGGCAGTGTCTGCTGTTTTGAGCTTCCGTGGTGAATGGTGGGCTTTGTTGCCTCCCAAGTCACATACATCAGGGACTTCCTTAAACACAAGAAGGAGGTTAAAGATGCTGGGTGGCCACAAACAATGACAAAGGTTCAGTATAGTGGAGTAGACAGGCATTCATCCACTCAGAAAATATTTACTGAGGATGTGCTATGAGCCAGGTCTGTGGGCTGGGGAAGTTGCATTGAACAAAACAGACAAAAATAACTACCCTCATAAGGATTGCTTTCTGTTGGGGAGAAACAAACAAACAAACAAAGTTATAGAGTTGTGCTGGCTAGAATGGAAGCCACTAGCCACATGTGGCTACTTAAATTTGAGTAATTATCATTAAATAAAAGTAAACATTCAGTTGCTCAGCTGCACAAGCACATTTCAAGTGCTCCTATGTGTATAGTGGTTTCCGTATTGGGCAGAGCATTAACTCAAAGTCAAAAATCTCATCAACTGAAAGCCCAAAGAGCTCATCACCTCAAAAGTCCCAAATCTTATCACTTAAATTGTCTAAATTCAGCATGTGAGTATGATCCATCCTGGGCCACAATTCCTCTCCCTCTGGGTGAGGCTTCACCCTCTGGAGTCACAGCTGCTTCCCTGGGTTCACAGCTCCTGGTAAGAGCCATGCCAGACTTGTGACCTACAGCACTGTTCAGATAATAAATTTGTGTTATTTTAGTCCACTGAGTTTGTGGTAATTTGTTACAGCAGCAGTAAAAAACACAGATTTTGCTCCTATAACAAATCCCTAAAAATGTGACGGTGGCTTTGGAAAAACGTGAAGTGGGCAGTGAGCAGAGGCTGGAAGAGTTTTGAAGAGGACCTTAGAAGGAGCCAAGATGGTCTTGAACAGGCTGTTTGTACAAATGTGGAGGTTAAATACTCTGCTGGTGAGGACTCCAAAGGGCGTGAGGGGCCTTGCAGGGAAGACCTAAATCACCTTAGGGAGCTATTACCTGATCGTGGACGTGAAGGGTGCCACCAGTGAAGATTCGAATGTAGTAGGGAACACGTTATTGGAAATGGAGGAAAGGTGACCCCTGTTATCTAGTGGCAGAAAGCTTAGCAGAATTGTGTCCTTCAGGTGTGTGGAAACAGAACTTGTAAGCTATGACCCGGGACATTTAACTGAGGAGATTTCCAAGCAAAGTGTTGAAAGTGTGGCTTGGTTTCTTCTTGCTGCTTACAGAAAAGAGAGAGAGAACTTGAGGCAAAGCTTTAACCAGAAAGGAACCAGGACGTGATGATTTGGGAATTTCTCAGTCTATCCATATGACGGAAGACACTAAAACTGTCAGGAAAGAGTAATCTAGAGAAAAAGTCAAGGGTGTGGCTTTATGAACTTGCTAGTACTTCAAGATCAAGACGTTGGCAGGGCTTCTTCCCTTACTGCAAGTTCTAGTGGAGAATCTGTTTCCTTGTTCATTTGTATGCTCACAGAATTCAGCTCCTTGTGACTGTAGAGCTGAGGTCCCGATTTTCCTGCTGGGTATAAGCTGAAGGTCATTCCCAGCTTCTGGAAGCCACTGCCGTCCTTGGCTCACCTCCCCCTTCCTCCTTCTTCCAGCATCTCTCTGACTTTTCTCTGACTCAGCTGGGAAAGATGTTCTCTGCCTTTGTATTAATTTAATTATATTGGGCCAAACTGGCTAGTCCAGGATATGCTCCTTATTTCATAGTCCATGCCCTTAATTGCACCTGAAAAGTTTCTTTTGGCAGGTAAGGTAACATCTGAACAGGTTCTGGAGAAAAAGGTGTGGACATCCTTTTGGGAGGTGCTAGCCTGCCTCTCACAAAAGTTTCACAGTTTTCCCGCACTCACTGATAGCTGTGACCTTCAGATAATCGGGTCATGGTAAGAGGTACTAAGCAACTAAGACTCTATCCGTGTCTTTGGTAACAGCTGTCCTGGGGGTGGAGGGACAGGGGCAGCTAGAGCAGGCATATCCTGAGCCCGCAGGCACAAGGCGGAGGTTGACGAGGACAAGGGCATTTATGGAGACGTCATCAATCAGAAAGCCTGGGGTCTAGGGAGAGGGACTGGGGGTGTATCTCAAAGGGGCTGAGTTCGAGCTTCTTAGATTGGTGTGGACTCAAATGCCAGCTCCTCGACATGACTTTGAACAAATTAACCAATCTATCCAAGCCTCAGTTTTCTCATCTGTAAAATGGGTATAATGATAGTACTTACCTAGAGGGTCACTGTTGGAAAAGGACTCAGCAGAACAAACCATACAATGTTCTTACGACAATTGCTGGCAAACACAGGAAGCCTTCTGAGAGGCCTTGAAGAAGAGGCTGGAAGATTTATGCTGATTTTTGAAATGCCCCAAAGGACAGACGAGATCTGGGCCTCTCAGCCTTCCTTGTGCTTTGCTGAGGATTCATAATCCTCAGTCACAAGTTTGGGTCCTGGTGCTTGACTCCAGGGACGAGCAGGAAATGATGGGAGGGGGTGGGTCCAGGAGGTGGCCCCTGGGGGAGTTTCAGAGCTTTGACCCAGTGGGGGGTGTGGAGGAATCCCTTTATGCTCCTGTCGGTTGCCCTGAAGTCTTGTTCTAAGGGAGTGGCGTGTTTTAGTTTGCTAGGCTGCTCAAAGCAGACACTGTAAAATGGGTTGGCTTTTGGCAATGGAAATTTATTAGTTTACAAGCTTAGAGTCCTGAGGCTGTAAAAATGTCCAAATCAGGGCATCATCAAGGCGACACCTTCTCCCTGAAGTCCGGTTGACGGTGATCCTGGACTCCGCTGCCACATGGCAAGGCACGTGGTGGCGTCTGCTGGGCTCTCCCTTCTCTTTTGGGTTTTGTTGCTTTCAGCTTCTTGCTTCTTTGGCTTTTTCTCCCTCTCTTTCTATATTCATCCCAATTATAAAGGATTCCAGAAAGAAGATTAAGACCCACCCTGGGCCATGCCTTAACTGAGATAACCTATTCAAAAGGTCCTACTTACAATAGGTTTATACCCTCAGGAATGGATTAGTGTCAAGAACATGATTTTCTGGTGTATATACAGTTTCAAGCCACCACATGGTGGATACAAATGATTGGTTAGAATGAGAGGATCGTGAGTACTTTTTTCATTCCCCCCCCCCTTTCATATTATGTTCTTTTTTGGGCAATAAAAGTGAAACTAAAACCAAAGTTTAAATTCTCTCAGAGATATGTATTTTAAGCATTATGGTCTTGCAGGCTTGGATTTTTAATTGGAAAAGTGACATAGAATCTATAAAATAATTTAATTTAATTTATTTTGGTTATAAGGAAACTATAGAAATTAAAGTTTAAGAACTAAAGTTAAGCATTTTTTGCATATTTCAAGGAGGATTGCTGCTTTGAGAGGGTAAAATTATTATTCTTAATTTAAATATTTATTATTCATATGAATGTTACAAGTTGCTCAATCGACAACTACAATAACAATAAATCTGCTCTGGTCGGTGGTTACTCTCCCCCCCTCCCCATTTTGTTCATTCCTCTCGAGGGGTTTGGGACAATGTTCTGGCTTCTTCCGGCTGAGAAGGGACAGAACTACTGTGGGGCAGAGGAATAGAATGGTTTTGCTTGCAGTTGAAGATGCTCTGTTTTTGGGCTGGGCTCGTCAATCCTCATCGTGTAGCTGGTTGTCCAGGACGGACCTGAAGAACTGGAGGGAAGGGGTTGACCGTGTATCTGCCAGTTTCAGGGCTCAACCGGTATATGAACAATCCGAAGGTGTTTAGTCTCTGAGAACTATACTTAACAGGTAAATTGAAAATTATTGGTTCAGATAAAAGGAATAGAAGTATTGTGATTAGGGAGTTTATAACTGGGTGTATCTATGTTATAATGGAGAAATAGATTTACATATATTCCCAGATAAGGGCCACTGAGGGGTATAATTTCAGGAGGCCCTGCGACTTGCCCATGGTGTCCGGACATCCCTAGGGCCCTCAGGGGCGCTTTTGTTTGGGGCTAAATTTACTGTTTCAGTTTGTGAAGTTTGGCTGAGGTCTGCATAGGCGTAACCTCTGGAATGACCTCACTTCGAAATCCCTTAGCCACAAAAACTCTGTCTTACATAGTATTTTCTTCTTTTGATCAAGTTCTTTCTCCAAATACATTGCTGATTAACACGTTAATAATTTGAAAGGGTAAAATTATTTTGATGGCAAAAAGTACATTTTAGTGTTTAACAAAGACCAGAGATAATATTACTTCACAGGTATTTTTCTATTCTTATTTCTGCCAATACTTGTGGATGAAAAGCAATTCTTTTCCTGAAGCTAAGAGATAGAGAAGGATGAAGATGGTAAATAGCACAAGTGCTGAACAGTAAAATAACAGAAGTTGAAGTCTTGTTAAATATCAAGAGGATCTAGGGTCTTGGACACCACTCAGCACTGCTAAAATGCCAGTTTATGCCCTTGAGCATGCATTTCTCCAAGCTGCAGACTCTAGTATGCAGGCTGGTAACAGCCATTCACCGAGGAAGCGGGGGACATGAGTTCATGTCCAAGTAAGTCTGGGAAAAATTGGGATAAATAAGTTCAACTGTTTTTATTAATACTACAGAATTTCTCAGAGATGGTGTGTTACTATGAAATGTCAAGGATGAGATGGCATGGCCAAAATTTTCCAAGCCAATTTGACCACAGAGTTAAATTAATTAATTAGATGTGTAGCACACTGATGAACAATTAGCGATTCAAAACTTGGGTTAAGGAACTTTGCATATTTCTCTGCTGAGAAATTTGGTTCAGTTGAAAGGAGTGCTCTATCAAAACCTGGGGAAGTCCAGGAACTGAGTTAGAGGCACGTTCCTCAGATGGCGACTCATGAGCCACCTGTATCAGTCACCTGAAGGGCATTTAAAAATCTACATTCCTGCCCTGACTTTAGAACTGTTGTATGAGAGTCTCTGAGGCTAAGGCCCTGGACTCTGAATTTTTAACAAATGTTCTAGGTGTTTGCTGCTGAAAGTGTGGCCTGTGGACAAGCAGCATCACGGAGCTTGTTTGAATGTGCACTCTGAAGCCCCTTCTCAGTCCTGCTGAATCAGAGTCTGCATTTTTAACAGAATTCACGGGTGATTTGTATGTACATTTATGATGAGAAGCACTGGGTTCGAGAATAAAGCTAAATGCCTTATTTTACCTAGGTGTTCATACTTCTTTATATCTTGCTCTAATTATGTATCCTGCTTATAGAGCTATTTAAGAATTCTGTTTTAGTTAAAATAAATTCAGGATTTAAGGGAAGCTTTGTAATCTCTCCCGGCTGACTACCCTGTGGGAGGCAGTGCTGTGCAGATCAAAGGCACCACTGTCGGTTGCTGGCAGTGCATCCTGACTTCATTCAAACCGCCCAAAGAAAGTAGCCTCTTGAGAGCTGGCCTTGTTCCAGACTAGCAGACCTGATGGAAACTGTCAGGTCCAGAGTGTGAGATGTCTGTCTAGAGCAATTGACTCCATATATCTTAATTCCACGTCCCCTCCCATGCCATCCCATGAAGTGCTTATCGTTATATCAATTTAATAACTCAGATTTTGATTTTACCAAATACATCCACCTTGCATCTCAATCAAGGAAAGCAGGGAGAGGACATATTTTGAGTGGATACAAAGACCATCCAACACTTTCCACTGCTGTTTATAGATTCACTGATTTTTGAGATACTAGTTTCATGTGTTGTTGAGTAGGTAGGCCATAATTTTAGTTTATTTCTGTGTAGATCCTATACTTTAACAGCGATGTTAGCCAATTATAAGGCAGGGTCCCATGAGGTCCAATGTCTACTTGGTGACCCATTCCAGGAAACATAACCCAGCAGTTAAAACTTATTTTAAGAACTACCCATAAGGATTAGAGGGAACTGTACCCAGGGCTCACCAGGGCTGGGAATAATGCCTGTTATCACCAACCAGAGTGGGAAACACCTTGTAATTCGGGAGACATTGTGTAGAGTACTCAGAAGGTTCTTGTCTCAGCAGTAGGGAATAATTAGCTCTAGACTAAACACAGCTCTGGCTCCACCTAACAAATCTTAAAAGTAAGACCCAAAGAGATCAAACTGTCTCCAAGTAACAACTGCATCCCAGGACAAAGATCAATAATGTTTGTAGACATATAAATACAACCAGCCCAAACATGTTGCAAAGAAGTAGAGAAATAAAATTGATAATGAGGAGAAAAACCAATCAATTGAAACCAGTAAAGAACTGACACAATGCTAGAATTAGCAGAGGACATGTTCAAAAAGTTAAATAGGAACATGGATGATGTAAAAAAAAAAAAAATCAAATAGAAACTCTTGAGATAAAAACAACAATATCTGAGATAAAAATACACTGGATAGGATAACAGCAGATTAGTCATTGCAAAATAAAATCAGTGAACATAATGACATATCAATAGAAACTATCCAAAATAAAGAGAATTATAAAAACAGAAAAAAATGAACCATAGAGTCAATGAAAAAAAATTGAATTTGTGGTTTAAAACCTTCCCACAAAGAAAACTTCTGGTCAAGATGGCTTCACTGACAAAATTCTAACAAGCTTTTAAGGAAGAATTAATACAAAGTCTACACACAATCTTCCAGAAAATTGAAGAGTAGGGAATACTTTCTAACTTGCTCTGTGAGGCCAGCAATATCCTGATACCAAAACCTGACACAGAAATTACAGTGCAGCCACTGTGGAAAGCAATATGGTGGCTCATCAAACAGTTAATTACAGAACTACCACTGGACCCAGCAATTCCACTTCTAGGTACATATCCAAAGAGGGTGAAAACAGCCACAAACAGATTCTTGCACACTGATGTTTATAGAAGCATCATTCACAGTAACCAAAAGCTGGAAACAAGTCAAGTGTCTATCAACAAATGGAAGGATAAACAAAATGTGGTTCATGCATACAATGAAATATTCAGTCTCAGAAAAGAATGAAATTCTGAGATATGCTGCGACATGGAAAACCTTGAAAATGTGGTTAGTGAAACAAGCAAGACACATAAGGGCAAATATTGTATGATATCAGTTACAAAAGATGACTTGAAACAGAAAATTTGCAGAGATACAAAATAGGTTAGTGGTTACCAGTGGGTGGTGGGAAGGAGGAAGAGGAAGTGTTTGTTTGGGATAAAAACAATCAATATAATTCACTACGAAGAAACAAAAATTGAAAAACATATGATCATCTCATTAGACACAGAAAAAATATTTTCCCGAATACAACATCAATTCCAGATAAATATGCTCAAAAATTAGGACTAGATGGGAACTTCCTCAAGTGATGAAGGACATCTATAAAAACTCCAGTTAACGTCGTCTTAATAGTGAAAGATTGACTACTGTGCCCTTAAGATCAGGAATAAGAAGAGGATGTCTGTCATTTCTGCTCAACTTTGTATTAAAATAAGTCAGTGTAATATGGCATGAAAAAGAAATATAAGGCACCAAGTTAAAAAAGAAGAGATAAACCCTCCCTTATTTGCATATAACATGATTGCATATGTAGAAAATCCTATGGAAACTACAAAGAAGTTGCTAGAACAAGTGAGTTTTTCAAGGATGCAGGGCAAGAGGGCCAATACGCAAAAAGCAATTGTCTTTCTACGTACTCGCAATGAACAATCGGGAAGTGAAGTAAAAAATACCATTTATCATTGCTTCAAAGAATACGGAATACTTTGCTGTAAATCCGGCAAAGGTTGTATGAGATCTGTACATGAAAACTATGAAATATTTATGAGAGAAATTAAACCTAAATAAATCGAGAGATGATCTACAGAGTCAATGCAATCCCAGTCCCAAGCCCAACAGGCTTTTATTTGGCTAACATTATCTGGTTTCAAGATTTATTGTAAAGCTACAGTAATCAAGGCAGTGTAGTATTGGCATGAAGATAGATACTCAGATCAATGAATCGCTAAGAGAGTTCAGTGAGAAAGAATAGCTCTTTCAACGCCTGGTGCTGGAATAATTGGATATCCATATGCAAACAAATGAACTTCAATCCACGCTTTGCCACATATACAAAAACTTACTTAAAATGTATCATAGATCCAAATTTAAAACCTAAATCTATAAATCATTTAGGAGAAACATGGGAGAAAAATATTTGTGAATTTGGGTTAAACAAAGAGTTCTTAGATGCGAAACCAAAATAAGCACATTAAAAGGCGCTCAACATCACTAGTCACGAGGGAAGTCAAATTAAACCATAACGAGATACCGCGCTCTGTGCATTAGTATGACTAAAATTTAAAAAGACTGACAACACCAAGTGTTGGCAAGGATGTGGAGGATGGAACACTCCTACACTTCTGGTGGATGTGTAAAATGGTGCAACCACTTAGGAAAAAAGTTTGGCATTTTCTTAAATAGTTAAACATGCATTTACCATGTGATCTAGCCATTTTACTCCTAGGTGTCTACCTGAGAGAAAGGAAAGCACAGGCACGGACCTGTGTGTAAATGTTCATAGCAGTTTTATCTGTAGTCATCCCAAACTGGAAACAACCCAAGTGCTCATCAACAGATGAATGGAAAATCAATTTGTTGCACATGCATATAATGGAATACTATTGAGTAATAAAAAGAAATGAATGATTTATATATGCAGCAATATGGATGAATCTCAATAACATTATGTGGCGTAAAAGACGGCAGATAAAAAGAACTACATACTGTATGACTCCATTTATATGAAATTCTAAAAAAATGCACGCTAATCCATAGTGAGAGGAAGCAGCTCATTGGTTGGCTGGGGCAGAGGTGGGGAAATCGGAGGGGTTGCGAAGAGGCACAAGGAAGCTTTTGGGGGAGATGGATGTTTCATATCTTGATTGTTGTGACATTTTCACAGGTGTAAACATGCATTAAAAGTGTACATTTTGAGTATGTGTAGTTTACTGTATGTCAGTTATATCCCATTAAAGCTGTTTGTTTTTTTTAAAAGAAGGTGGAAATATTTTGATTTTTGAAAGTTGGCAGTGGATTCAAATTTTTGAAAATGTGATACAATTCAAGCAAAAATGTGTAAAACAATTGCAAAAGGAATTCAAACTCTTACTTATATTGCTCGAATACTAAAGAAGCATTGACGAGTTCCCCCTTCCTCCCCCACACCTCAAAACTTCCTCTCATTTTCCAGATTCCCGAAATTGTTTCTTATTCTCCAACTGACTTGCTTTTGTGTTTCTTCTACGTCTCGGCTCTTTATTATGTAGATCCACTTTCAGTGTTTTCTTGGGGTTGCCATTTCCCAGATTACACACGTATGAGAAAGAAGGAGCAGGAAAAGAGAGAGGACAGGGAGGGGAAAGGAGATACATGAAAGTGAAGCCATGGGCAAGAGCCGCCTCCCCTTTCCTGCACCCCACTGTTGCCTTTATCAAAAAATGTTACAGCCTAGAAAACCTGGGACCTGGCCTGAGGGGGACAGAGCCCTCCTTAAAGGGAGTGGAGGGCGGGGGGTGAAGGAAATGGAGACATTCACGCATTGATGAGACTTGTCCTCATCACACGTGATGCTCACAGAGCCCTTGAGCTAGCCAGCCTGATAGACCTCCTCTCCCTCTTCCCCGCCCCTTCTCTGGGTTTTTCTCCAGGGCCCTCCGCAAGTGAGTATAGACCTTAGGTGAGATTTCAGCCCATCTTTTTTTTTTTTTTTTAATTTTTTT
>JAQZBX010085692.1:0-13093 GCA_029593785.1 Cabassous unicinctus
TTTTTTTTTTTTAACAAATGAGGAAATGGAGACACAAATAAATTATGTAATTTACTCAAAATTACAGTTATTAAGTGACAACAATGAGATTCAAATGTAGGCAATCTGGCGCTACAGCTTGCACTTTTAACCAATACATTCTATTGTCTATCAACAATATTGTTATCTGACAATGTATCAATCTTTATAATGATACATTTAAAATATTATTGAAAAATGTTTATTTAGAATTCATTCTCTGAAAGGAAAAGTAGAGAAAACGAGAGAAAAAATTTTGCTAGAGTGAGAAAGTGAAAATCCAGATTTCAAATGATTTGGTAAAAATGGACACGGAGGCTTTGCTAGTCTTTAAAGAGAATAAATACAGAAAGGGAAGAGGATGTTGGTACAGAATAATTCAAAAGATTAGAAGACCATTATACTTCAAGTGAGTTGATTTTTTAAGTACCAGAAAGGAGGAGGAGGAGGAAAAGGGGGAGGCAGTGAGGGAGGGGGAGAAGAATAGAAGGATGGACCTTGTTCAGATAGGGAGATCTAAGAGTGTTTAAGAACAGAAGGAAGTAAATCACGGAGAGAAAATAATTTAGTTGCACAATAAAAAACGATAACTACTCTCCACAAACAGTTAAACCATGGACAACTATAAAAGAGTGCTATATATCAATTGTAACAAATATTCCACACCAATTGTTAGTTAATAATAGGTGGTATATGCGAATCCTGTATTTTGTGCATGATTGTTCTGTAAACCCACAGCTACTCTAATAAAGGAAAAAAAAAAAAGGGTAACTGGTGGTTGATAACTGATCCCAGCCAAGGCCAAATGGAGAAAGTAGCAAAGGCATAGGAAAATTCTCTGACCTCTAAAATAAAGAGAAGACATGATAGATAAAAATAAAAAATATATTTTGAGATGGAAAGGAAGGGCATTGAAAAACTTTACATTGGTAATTATAAAGAAATCAGGAAACACCCTTAAAGTAAGTTCAATGTAATCCCAATAAAAATAGCATCAGAATTGGGAGTTGGTAGGGAGGAATTTAACAAAAACTTCTAAAGTTCATGTGAAAGAATTAATATACAAGAAAGATCAGAAACAACCTGACAAAGATTAATAATATAATGTCATAATATATCATTAGACACTGTAATAAATAGAGAAAATAATTAGAATAAAGTCCTATAATAGATACAAGTCTAAAGAGGAATACAGTAAATGATAAAAAGTATTTCAAATCAGTTGTTAAAAATTTAGATTATTCAGTAAATAACATAGTGATAAATGACTAGCAATTTGGAAAAAAGAAATCAGCAAAATAAATCCCAGCTGGATCAAATATTTTCATGTAAAAAATAAAACCATAAAAATATTGGAAGAAAATAAGAATATTTTCTATAACCTCAAAATAGAAAAGGCCTTTTTAAACATAACAGAAAATCCAGAAGCCATAAATGAAAAGACTGAAAGATCTGACAATGTAATATTAAAATTCTGGATTAGCAAAAATTACCATAATAATATTTTTAAAAACTAGAAGAATTTAAATATTTTAAAATATAAAATAGGACAAAAGCTAATTATCTTAATATCCAGGAACTCTTATGAAATAATAAGAAAAATACTATCAACCAAAAAGGAAAATGAAGTCTTCCAACAGTCACGAATATACATACACACATACCACATACTACAAGCACATAATCTATAAAAATGAAAACATTTAATATCAAACTCTAGAATTAGTAATATTTTCAAAATTAGAATAAAGAGCTATAGTAATTTTAGAGGAAATGTATATTTAGAAATGGAAATTAAAAATACAGGTGTCAAAGATACAGAACTCTTCTTAAAATGGACTGTTTTTCCCTAATTTGAAATGGAAGTGAAAGATAAAGGATTTTATGCACTAGAATGTCAAATTATAATGTTTAATTGTACCCATTAAAACACTAGACTTCAAAGTGGACATGCTGAGGGTCTGGTGGTATAACTACCAACAAAACCTTTCCACCCATTACAAGTTACACTGAGACTAAACCATTTGCAGAGATCATCCCTGTATAGTTTTACACTGCAAGAATCAAATTTCCAAATATGCACTTGGTTATTAGTTCTATTTTTAACTTGCCACTCATATACTGTCATGTACTTAAAATTCAGAACATGTTTACATTATCCATCCAGCAGGCTAATGCAAGTGCATACCAGACAGTCATGCATAATTCAAATCAATATCCTTAGGCTTGCAACTCTAAGTCAAAGCTGCCTTTAGAAAAGCTAGGGTGACTTTAACATGAATAAAAGAAAGTATACCTAATTTTTCTTTTTATCTGACAAACTGATACTTTCTTACAATGAAATGCCAAAAATGTAAAGTCACTGTACAATAGACCTTTACACTATTGACAAAAGAAATAATTGAAAAATAAATAAAGCAACTGCAGTAGTTTTAGGAAATTAATTCTAAGTAGTGAAAGAGACAAAGCTGAACAAAATTCAAATAGCAAAAGCTCACAAGATAACAATAGATTATATGAAGTTTTGCCAACAACCAAACTGTACCTAAGCTACAAAATCAAGGATCTAGGTTATAATGTGAATTGGGAGTTCTTTTGACACTTAAATTCAGATAATGGTTTTGATATAAGTAAATTTAGTTTTATTTAAATTCCTTAAATAAAAACCCACTACTGAATTTCTATAACCAGTAATATGTATAGAAATGACCCAGGTCTAGGAAAGCTTGAGTCTATCAAATTTAAGTTGAGACTCACTGGCTAAATATGTCAAGATATAGCACTGAATACCCATTATACCAGAATCCAGTCTCTTTACACCTTTAGAATAGATGAAATTTGCTTTAAAAAAAGAAATAAGAAAAGAAAAGTAACTGGGTCTTAGTCTATAAAGGTCCATATGTGAGGCTACCAAAACCATAAATGCTTACCAATAACTTGAAATGTGACATATAATTCATTATTCCCTGGATTAATAAATTCTCAGAACCAAGAAAATATATATATATTGATAATTTTTCCTCCCAGTAGCTTCAGATTTGACTTGTCATTTAAAGAAACCCTCTAGATATGAGTAACATCAATGCTGGGGCAACCCAACTCAATTATGAAAATTTCATATTGTTCCTATTCAATATTACAGACAAACCTAATATCCTCTACAGTGATAGTCCATTAATGTCAAGGTGCAGTAATATGAAGGATGAAATTATTGGGATAGAGAAAAAGGATTCAAATGGTATCTGATATAATGAAAAAAAAATTTTTTTAATGGCAGGCATTTGGGAAAGACAGTAAAGGCATGGAAGTCTTTCCAAAGAAGACAGAGACTCTAACTGAAGTACATAACATATATATTTTCAGTTTTCTTATAGAGATACAAAATTAAACAAAAGTTCAGATCACAAAGTAAATAAAGATATGTTCATTGATAAAAACCCAAATTTAATTAGGAGCTTACAGATAAAAATATTGGCCAAATCTGTCTGATACCAATTCTGTAAGAAATGACAAAAAGTAAGTTTTATAGCAATTCAACTACCAATTAATGCTAGAGAAAGTGATACACAAAAATTCAAAATCATAATAGCAAAAGCAAACAGAAAACTGTCCAAGGCACACCAATGCTGGTAGATGCTAACTAGTACAGCTGAGAACAATGTTGATAACATGTCTTGGATGGCTGAACTATCAGAGAAGCATAGTTTAGAATGAGAAGTCAAAAAGAAAGTAACAGCCTGGCCTAGTTTGAGAGTTAACAAATGACACCCCTTGAGGCCTCCCTAAAATAGCTGGAGTGGGAAATGAAAGAAAGTAGTCTCTGTATGAGTGGGTAAAGCTGGCACTATGAAAATTCAGGCATTAATGTTAATGTGATCTTATTCACACCCACATGCTGGAGAAATATGGCAATATTTGGGTTATATATACATTCTATATTGCTGGCACATATATATACACACAATTGTTCTCACTTGGAATAGCAGGGGTGAATCTGTTAACTCTTAACCACCAAATTCATTCCTAATCTATATGCTCTATATAACTCTAATGCTGATTGTCACTAATTATAGAATAACATAGTTAATATTCCACTATATACAATACATTTATATTTATTGCATGTATTATAAATATACTAAAGCTAAGGATGTTCAAATGATTTTAAATATGTAAGCTGTTTATTAAAGTCACAATTCAGTGGAGTACAACATGAAGCAGTTTAATTTTTTCTAACCTCTTTGTGTGATATTGAATTTCCCCAATCTGCCCTTAATTTTATCTTAAGGCAGAGTTCATACATTCCCAGTCACTTTCAGTTAGTAAAGGATCTCAAGCTAAAAGAATTTAAATCTCCATTCCCAGGTTTCTATATTTCATCTCTATACCTAAGTTTTCTAATATGTAAAACAGATGATAATAGTCCATTATCATAGAGTTGTTTAAAGACTAAATGAGTTCATACAAGTAAAGGGCTTTACAAAGTGCCTGCTAAATAGTCAGCACTATGTAAGTATTGGCTTTTATCATTCCCTCCCCCTGATGCCAACTAAGTTTTGCTCATGCAAATTTGGATGGGAGATGAAGTGTGGTCTGCATTTTCAATTCTCCTATTCTAGGACCTTGGGGTACAGGGAGGACAGTGATTCTGGGACATCTCTTTCTCCTCACTCTTCTGATGCATTGGAGTAGGGCAAAGGAATAGCAGAAATTGCTAGGATTGTCTTACTGGCTACTCATATGTGGAGGACAATATCCCAAACCTCAATCCGGTTCTGCCAAAGTGGTGATTTCTTTATAAATGATGTGCATAATTCATTTGGGTGATGCTCAGCTTCACATCAGACTCCCAAGTTACTAAGAACCTTCTAAGAACAGAGCATTCAAGTCTCTCCTTGTGGCCAGCAATCCATGCAACCAATCCCCTCACCAGGCATGGTTATCTATCTCCTTAGAGCCTGGCTGCCTTTTCAGTCCCATTCCTTCTAACTCATCTTCTTTCCATGTTCTTTCATATAAAGCCTCAAAAACATCTTGGTGTCTGCCAAGGATTTCAAGTGCCACTTAGAAGTAGAATGGAATAAGACAGTAAGCAGTTAGCATACTGTCTCCCAGCTTTCAAGCAATTCCCTTTACTTTCCCTTTACTTTACACCAATCTTCTTCTTAGGTGGAATTGGAGTGGAAGTGTGGCAGGTAGAATGATATTTGGGGGCAATAGTTTGTGCTACCTTGGAATAAATATTTAGGGAAGTGTTTGACCCAAACTGTCAGTGACTCTTAGCTCTAAATTTAGGATAAGGGTGTGGGAAGATGAGTACTTAGCACTGTCTCATTCCACGTTTTGATGGTAAGTTATCAATTCCAGAATGACAAAAGTCCCTTGAAAAAAGTTTCATTAAACATCCTGATACAAATACAATTAATATAGAGATAAACTATCTTCCTCAAACATTATCGTAACCTGTTGTAGGCATAAGTCCTGATGTGCAACCTAAAAAGACAAAACGTCCACAGAAAGGCAGACAGGTATAAAAAATGTGTATGTGTTCTCTATATTCTGAAGGATGATCATATTTTTTTGCACATGTGAAGGAGGATTTTGTTGTCAAACCGTAAGGAAGCAGGAGTATTGCTAACTGTCAAACACGAATGATTTAGTATCCCCTTTCCTGGGCAAATCAGGACAATTGCAAAATGAGGGAGAACATAAAGCACATGAAAGAATCAAACTCAAGAAGTCCAAATATATAAATCATTAATAAAATTAGTGCTTTGTTATAATAAGAGAGATAGAAAGCTTTTAATTGGAAAAATTCAGGTTCATGATTTTATTTCAATTAAATGGAAAAATTACTGATTTATTAAATTCATACCCAGCAAGCACTATGCGAGACAATGGGAATTCACACCGGGAACTCACACAATGGGAATTCACACATCAATCTGTGGGAGTGTTAAGAAAGCTTCATGGAAGGAGTTGGCCTTAACTTCGGCCTTGAAATACAGAACTAAATAGGCAGAAAGGGGGTATGATGTTCCAAATTGGGGTATGGCATCAACAAAGATACAAAGTCAGGAATAAGCATGATGACCATAGGGAACAATAAGGAGACTAATTAGAGAAGGTGTTAAATAATGTGAGGAGAGGTAAATTTAGATGCGTATTTTACCTTATGTCTTAGTTTGTCTTCAATCTTTTGATTTTAACTATCAATGCTAATAACTAGCAGCTTTCAAAATTTCTTTTTAATCACAGAACCCTTTGTCCAAATAAAATATGAAAAAGAAGGCCTCATTTGAACCAACAAAATATGAGATAAGAAGCCAGATCTCTGTTCCCCTCATTTTTATTCCCTGCTCCTTACTAGCTTTTAGTTAGCTTTCATACCGTATAGATTACTTTACTCATGGTTTTACTGCAACCTCTTGAGAGATATCAACTTCATAACAGCTACATGTTGGAAACAGCTTTTGCAATACTGTCACTAAATACACTCTGAAGAATATAGACTTATGAAAATAAAACATTAGGTGTTAATTTAGAAAAATATTTTAAGAGAGAAACTGAACATCAGAGTAAACTCAGCATCAGAATCAGATGCCTAGACATCAGGAAAAAACTACAAGTCATACAAAGAAAAAGGAAGATATGACTCAAGCAAAGGAAAAAATAAAAGCTCAAAATGTGACATAGGACTTGAAACAGCTAATCAATAAGGTATATACAAATCTCCTAAATCATACCATGGAGTTGAAAGACAATATGGCTAAAGAAATAAAAGACATTAAGACGACACTGGGTGAGCACAAAGAAAAATTTGAAACTGTGGATAGAAAAGTAACAGAGCTTATAGGAATGAAAGATACAATAAGTGAGATTAAAAATATAATAGAGGCATACAACAGCAGATTTGAAATCATGGAAGAAAGAAACAGTGATACAGAGGAAAGAATAGCTGAAATTGAAGAGAAAGAAAAACAGAAGAGAAAAGAATGGAAAAAATGAGCAGGGATTCAGGGAGTTGAATGATAACACAAAGTGCACCAACATACGTGTTATGGGAGTTCCAGGAGGAGATGAGAAGGGGGCAGAAAGAGTATTTGAGGAAATAATGACCAAAAATCTCCCAACTCTCATGAAAGACACAAATATATGTATCCAGGAAGCAAAGCGTACTCCACTTAGTATAAATCCAAACAGACCTACTTTGGGACAAATAATGTTCAAAATGCCAAAGATAAAGAGAAAATTCCGAGAGCAGCAAGGAAAAAATGAAACATCACATACAAGGGATGTACAATAAGACTTAGTGTGGATTTCTCCCCAGAAACCATGGAGTCAAGAAGGCAATGGTATGATATAATTACGGTACTGAAAGAGAAAAACTGCCAGCCAAGAATTCTTTATCTGACAAAATTGTCCATCAAATATGATGGAGACCTTAAAATATTCACAACAGAAACTGAGAGAGTTCATAAACAAGAATCCAGCTCTGCAGGAAACATTAAAGGGAGTTCTGCAGCCAGAGAAGAAAAGACAAGAGAAAGAGGTTGGAGAAGAGTGTAGAAGTGAAGATTATCAGAAAGGGTAACCACAAAGGTAAAAAGATGGACAAAAAGAAGATATAACATATGAAAGCCAAAGGGTGAAATGGCTGAAGTAATGCCTTTACAGTAATAACACTGAATGCTAATGGATTAAACTACACAATCAAAAGACACAGGCTGACAAAATGGATAAGAAAACATGAGCCATCCATATGCTGTCTGCAGGAGACTCACCTTAAACCCAAGGATGCAAATGGACTGAAAGTGAAAGGTTGGAAAAAGATATTTCACACAAATAGTAACCGAGAGAGAGCAGGAGTAGCTATACTGGTGTCATACAAAAGAGACTTTAAAAGAAAAAAAGTGATAAGAGATGCAGAAGGCCATTATATATTAATAAAAGGGGCAATCCACCAGGAAGTAATAACAGTTATAAATATCCATGCACCTAACTAGGGTGCCCCAAAACACATGAGGCAAACTGGCAAAACTAAAGGGAGAAATAGACATCTCTACAATTACAGTTGGAGACTTCAATACACCACTCACAAAATTAGATAGAACAACTAGACAGAAGATCAACAAGGAAACAGAAAACTTGAACAACATGATCAACAAGCTGAACCTGACAGACATATACAGAACACTATACCCAAACTCAGCAGGTTATACATTCTTCTCAAGTACTCATAGACGATTCTTCAGGATAGATCACATGTTGGGCCACAACACAGCTCTCAATAAATTCGAGAAGATTGAAATTACACAAAGCACCTTTTCTGATCAAAATGGAATGAAACTGGAAATCAATAACAGGCATGAACGGGGAAAATCTGTAAATATATGGAGGCTAAACAACACACTCTTAAACAATCAGTGGGTCAAAGAAGAAATTGCAAGAGAAATTAGTAGATATCTCAAGAAGAATGAATACAAGAATAAACATACCAAAATTTACAGTGAATGCAGTGCTGAGAGGGAAATTTATACCCCTAATTGCCTATATTAAAAAAGAAAAAAGAGCTAAAATCAAATAACTATCTGAACAAATGCAGAAACTAGAAAAAGAACAGCAAACCACACTCAAAGCAAGCAAAAATAAAAATAGTAAAAGAAAGATTAAAGCAGAAATAAATGAAATTGAGAACAACAACAAAAACAATAGAGAAAATCAACAAAACCAAAAGCTGGTTCTTTGAGAAAATCAATAAAATTGCCAAACCCTTAGCAAGACTAACAAAGAATAAAGAGAGAAGATGCAAATAAATAAAATCCATAATGAAAGGTGGGACATTACAACTGACTCCACAGAAATAAAAAGGATCAAAAGAGAATATTATGAGAAATTGTATGCCAACAAATTAGACAACCTAGATGAAATGGACAAATTCCTAGAAATGCACAAACAACCTACATTGATTCTACAAGAAATACAGGAGCTCAACAAACCAATCACAAGCAAACAGACTGAAATAGTCATCAAAAATCTTCCAACAAAGAAAACTTCAGGACCAGATGGCTTCACTGGTGAATTCTATCCAACATTTCAAGAAAAATTAATACTAATCTTGTTTAAACTCTTCTAAAAAATTGAAAAGGAGGGAAAAAAATTACCCAACACATTTTATGAAGCCAACATCACCCTAATACCAAAGGGGAGAGGTTGAAAGCTTTCCCTCTAAAATCAGGAATAAGACAAGAACGCCCACTGTCACCAATGTTATTCAACATTGTGCTAAAAGTTCTAGCTAGAGCAATTAGGCAAGAAAAAGAAATAAAAGGCATACAAATTGGAGAAGAGGAATTAAAACATTCACTATTGACAAGTTACATGATCCTATATTTAGAAAATTCTGAAATATCTACAACAAAGTTACTTGAGCTAATAAATGAGTTCAGCAATGTGGCAGGATACAAGATCAACACTCAAAAATCAGTAACATTTCTGTAAACTAGTAATGAGCAAGGGGAGGAAAAAAACAAGAAAAAAATTCCATTTACAATAGCAACAAAAAGCCTCAAATATCTAGGAATTAATTTAACCAGGAATGTAAAGGATCTGTAATCAAAAAACTACAAAACACTGCTAAAAGGAATCAGAGAAGACCTAAACAAATGGAAGGACATTCTGTGTCCATGGATTAGAAGACTAAACATCATGAAGATGTCAATTCTACCCAAATTGATTTATAGATTCAATGCAATATCAATCAAAATTACAACAGCCTCATTTACATAAATAGAAAAGTCAGTTACCAAATTTATTTAGAAGGGAAACGGGTCCCAAATAGACAAAAATATCCTAAAAAAGAAAACCAAAGTTGGAGGACTCATGCTCCCTGACCTTCAATTGTATTATAAAGCTACAATGATCAAAACAGCATGGTATTGGCATAAAGATAGATGCAATGATCAATGGAATTGAACTGAAAGTTCAGAAACAGACCCTCATGTCTATGGTCAATTGATTTTCGATAAGCCTTCCAAAGTCCACTTTTCTAGGAGAGAACAATCTCTTCAATAAATGGTGCTGGGAGAACTGGATACCCATAACCAAAAGAATGAAAGAGGACCCTTTTCTCATTGATAAGAATCTATTCAAAATGGATCATAGACCTAAACATAAAAGCCAGGACCATAAAACTCGTAGAAGATAACATAGGGAAACATCTACAAGACCTCATAGTAGGTGGAGGTCTCTTAAACGTTACACCCAAAGCACCAGCAACAAAAGAAAAAAATAGATAATTGGGACTTCCTCAAAATTTAACACTTCTGTACCTCAAAGGACTCTGTGAAAAGGGTAAAAAGGCAGTCTACTCAATGGGAGAAAATATTTGGAAATCACATATCTGACAAGGGTCTAATATCCATGATATATAAAGAGATCCTACAACTCAACAATAAAAAGATAAATGACCCAATTTAAAAAATGGGCAAAAGACCTGAATAGACATTTCTCTAAAGAAGAAATACAAATAGTAAAAACAAAAAACAAAAAACAAAAAAACACCACATGAAAAAATGCTCCGCATCACTAGACGTTAGGGAAATGCAACACAAAGCTATAATGAGATATCATTTCACACCTACTAGAATGGCCACTATTAACAAAACAGGAAACTACAAGGGTTGGAGAGGATGTGGAGGGATAGGAACATTTATTCACTGCAGGTAGAAAAGTAGAAAGGTACATCCACTGTGGAAGTCTGTTTGGCAGTTCCTAAGAAAGTTTGATATAGATCTACCATGTGACCTGCCAATACCTCTTCTAGGTATACACCCAGATGAACTGAGAGCAGCGACATGAACATATATCTGCACACTAAAGTTCATAGCGACATTTTTCACATTTGCCAAAAGATGGAAACAACGAAACAACCCAGGTGTCCATCAACTGATAAATGGTGTATACACATGATGGAATATTATTCAGCTGTAAGAAGAAATGAAGTTGTGAAGCATATGACAACATGGATGAATCTGGAGGACATTATGTTGAGTGAAGCAAGCGGCACAAAAGGACAAATATTGTATGACTTCGCTATTATGAACTAAATATAATGAGCAAACTCATGGAGTTAATAGCTAGAATATAAGTCACCAGAGAAAAAGAATGTGGTTAGAAAATGGAAAGCTGAGGTTTAATCTGTGCAGAACTGGTAAAAAGTTGTTTGTAAATGTTTGGGAATGAATAGAAATGGTGAAAGCACATCATAAGATTTGTAATTAGTAGTGTTAATATATGGGTATGATAGTGGTTGGTTTGTTTCTTTTTGGAGTAATGAAAATGTTCTAATAAAGAGAAAATGCATGAAGCAAACTTTGACAGAATTGAATAGAGAAAACACATTTCAAAATTAATAGTAGGTGTTGTGGTTTGGAGTTGTACGTATCCCAGAAGAACATGTTCTTAAACTTAATCCAGTCCTGTGAGTGTGAACCTTTTGATAAAGTTACTTCAGTTAAGATGTGGCCCAACCCAATCAGGATGGGTCTTAATCCTATTACTGGAGTCCTTTATAAGAAGAATGAAATTCAGACAGAGAGAAAGAAAGCCAAGGGAAGTAACCTGAAATTAAATGAGAGGCCAGGTGACGCCACCTTGTGCACTGCCATGTGACAGAGGAGCCAAGGTCAGAGGATCACCGGAGAATGCCTTGACAATGCCTTGATTCTGCAGTTTTTCCTGTCTTCAAAACATCGAGCCATTAAATTCCCATTGTTTGAGCTGATCCATTGCATGTTATTTGCTTGAGCAGCCAAGGAAACTAAAACAGTAGGAGATTTTTAATACACAACTTTTAATAATGGATGGAAAATCTATGCAGATGATCAATAAGAAAATGGAGGAAATAAACAATATCATATACCAACCAGACCTAACAGACATAAACAAAAACATTTCACCCAAGAGCAGCAGAAGACACATTCTTCTCAGGTTCCCACAGATCATTCCCTAGGATAGACCAAATTTTGAGACACAGAACAAGTATCAATAAATTTTAAAAGACTGAAACCATACAAAGAATCTTGTGATGATTTGAAGTTGCATTTTCTCCAGAGAAGTATGCTCTTAAAGTTAATCCATTCCTGTGGGTGTGGACCCATTTTAAGTAGGATCTTTTGATGCATAGGATCCTAAGTTATGATGTGAATGGGATGGGTCCTAATCCTCTTACTGGAGTCTTTTATGAGAGAATGAAATTCAGAGGAAGAGAGAAAGCCATGAAAGCAAGAAGCAGAAGGCAATGAAACCTGGAAGAGAAGGGAGACACCAGCAGGTGCTGCCATGTGCCTTGCCATGTGACAGAGGAATCCAGGATTGTTGACAGCTGGTCTTTGGGGAGAGAGCATCTGCCTGATGATGCCTTGATTTGGACATTTTTCTCAGCCTTGAAACTGTAAGTGGTATGCTAATAAATTCCCACATTAAAAGCCAACCCATTTTATGGTATCTGCTTCTGGCTGCCTAGCAAATTAAAACAAATCTCCTCCAGCCACAATGGAATGAAACTAACAACTGGTAACAGAGGGAGACCTGCAAAATTCACAAATATTTGGAAAAAAACAATACACTATTTAAAAAATCATTGAGTCAAAGAAGAAATCACAAGGGAAATTAGGAAAGGTATTGAGAAAAAATTAAAATGAAAACACAACCAAATGAAAATTTATGGGATATAACAAAGGCAGTGCTCAGAGGGAAATTTATACCTGTAAATGCTTACATTAAAAAAGAAGGAAGATCTTAAATCAGTAACCTAACCTCACACCTGGAGGAAAAAAAAGAGCAAAACCCAAAGTGAATCGGGAAGCAGATGTGGCTCAAGTGGTTGGGCTCCAACTTACCATATGGGAGGCCCTGGATTAGATTCCCAGGGCCTCCTGGTGAAGGCAAGCTGGCCCGGCCTGCGTGTCGCAGTAAGCTGACGGCCCACGTGGCGTGGTAAGCTGGTGCAGCAAGATGACGCAACAAAGGGAGACAAACAGTCACAGAAAAACGCACAGCAAATGGACACAGT
>JAQZBX010085693.1:0-13095 GCA_029593785.1 Cabassous unicinctus
CCCCTCATTGTTTGTGCTTGCTGTCTGTTCGTTGTGTGCTCACTCATCTTCCTTTTTTTTTTTTTTTTTTTTACGGAGGCAACGGGAACCAAACCCAGGGCCTCCCATGTGGGAGGGAGGCACCTAATCGCTTGAGCCACCTCCGCTCCCTGCTTTGTTGTGCTCTCATTACCTTTTCCTCCTTGTGTCTCTTGTTGCATCATCTTGTTGCATCAGCTCACCATGCCAGCCCATAGCGCCAGCCCATTGCGTCAGCTTGCTGTCTTGCTCGTCTTCTTCAGGAGGCACCAAAAACCAAACCCAGGACCTCCCATGTGGTAGGTGGGAGCTCAGTTGCTTGAGACACCTCCACTTCCCTCCATCATTCACTTTTGACTCAGAAATGTAAAATAGTGCACATATATTTCTGGCCACACAAGGGAAAGTATGTTTTCAACATTTAAGAGCTCCATGCTCACCCAGACAAATGCGAGTATCAAGAAAACAATCGGCTGAGAATCTTTCCTAGCCTTTACCACTTTCTGCACTGGATTATAGTAACTGGTTACTACACAGTCTGAACTCTATGGAGTCAAACTTAAAATGGTTTTACTCTTCTCCCATCATTGCTCTCCATTGTGCTCCACCTGATCTCTGCCTTCAGCTCCAAACTATATTTCAGGTATTTTTAGAGATTGGAACAGTCTCATTTTCAGGTATTAAAAATCCCAGTTTAATTTAAATTAAAACTTTCATCTCATGTCCAGTTCCACACTTCTCCCCTTCCACCCCCACACAGGCCTGACCCCAGGGCTGTGCCTACCGGGCCAGACGAGGAAAAGGTGGGAACTTCTACTTAGCTGGTGTAATGTGAGGTCCTCGCATGGCTGTCAAGGCCCATGTGAGAGCTTTATCCACCCGCTGCTGCTGTCTCTTGTGGATGCCTGAAGCTGTTAGAGCCATTTCAGAGCCAGAGAGGGGACTGCTAACACTGTGCAGTTCTCTGTGACGCTCCTTTGGCCTCCGTTTGAGCTGTGCCCCTGCTCCTCCTCCTTCTGATGGGGCTTCCCTGCCCTCAGACGGCTTTATTGGGCAGGGCCCCAAGAAGTCTGCTCAAGCCTTTCATGGTGTCCACTTAGCCCACAGAAACTATTTCACATCCCTGTCCTGCCTTGCTGTGGTAGTCTGAGACTGTGGGCCCCATAAACTTGTGTTCTGAAATTGGTCCCTTCCTGTGTGTGGGACCCTTTGATTGGGCTGGATTCAGTTGAAGGTCATTTGATTGGATTGCTTCAGTAGGGCATAGTCCAGGCCACCCTGGAGTCCTTTATAAACAGGAGAGAGGAGGCCACAGACACAGAGAAAACCTCCCAGAAAGTGAAAGTGAAAGCCACAGACCCCAGGAGAGAGAAAGCCACAGAAGGAGCAGCCAGAAGCAGAAAGCAACAGAGGCCAGAAGAGAAGGCAGAGGCCAACAGATGCTGCCGAGTCCCTCACCATGTGCCTTGCCAGATGAGAGAGGAATCCAGGACCACCAGCTGCTGGTTGTTGGGGAGCCTTGATTTGGACACTTTCATGGCCTCATAACTGTAAGCTTATAAGTTAATAAATCCCCACTTAAAAGCCAACCCGTTTCTGGTATATTGACTTGGCAGCCTTTAGCAAATTAAAGCACTTACTCTAAAAATACAGGATGCTCTCAAGAAATATAGTGGCCTCTGCTCTAATAGGTCAGTTCAGGGCAGGGCCATCCTACAAGCTTCTGAAACTTAACAAGCATCCAGGCGGGTGGTTAGATCTGAGCCTCCCCATTTGGTAGGCATCTGTGCTCACTACAAACAGTTGCCTCGGTCTTCTCTTCCTTTAGTGTGAGGAAAGAAACGACATCCCCCACTTCTTCACTGACAGTGAGGGATGAAGGGACATACTACAGCTTGTCAATCTACTGGAATGACCACCTCTTACAAAACATCATTCCTCATGCTACAATCCTGTACATATGGGCTGGAGATGGGTGACAAGAAACGGTAGTAAATTTTGGGTGTTGCTATTTCTTTTTTTATTAAAAAAAAATTTATTAGAGTAGTTGTTAGGTTTACAGCAGAATCATACAGAGAGTACAGAGTTCCCATATATATTCCACCCATCACACACAGTTTTCCCTATTATTACCATTTTGCATTACTGTGGTGCTTTGTTACAATTGATTAACCAATATTATTATAATTATATTATTAACTATAATCCATTGTTTACATTAGGGTTCACTCTGTGTTGTACAGTTCTATTTTTAAAAAATTTTCTCTTAAGATATATACAACATAAATTTTCCCGTTTTAACCAATTTCATGTAGAAAATTCAATGGTACTAATCACATTCATAATGTTACTAGCTATTTCTTAACAAGTCAGTGGTTTTGCCTAGCCATCCTCTGGGGTTACATGGAACTCATTAGAAATCCAGAAAAGACTCATTTAATATCCTATTACAATTTCTTAGGCTATACATTATCTTCCTACTCCTGAAAGGATCTTGCTTTCTTCATGATTGTATTTTCATGGCTTCTTGTCCATGATATGTACTAAGGAAATTTGGTTGAGTTCAAAAGTTCTGGAAGGGTCAAAATAAAATACCGCTGTAATATAAAGTAGAGCTGGATTAGTTTCCTCAAGGATTATGGGGATTAACTTTGTAGAGTAAAGGCCTTTAATGGGATGCTGAAGGCCAAGCCAAACAGGACTTGGACAGAATTATTTACTTGAGATAATTAGAAAATCTAGTTGTCAGGCAATGGTGAATGCAGAGAAAAGGTATAAGGCTATGGAATTTTTAAAGGTCTCTCCAGTCTGTTTCTAATCAAATATTATCTAAAAAATACTGACAATTCAGCTGAAATTACTGGGAAAATTATTTCCAAAGAACTATTAAATGAACATTATAGTATATTTCAACCTGAGTAAACTTTTTTGTAATAAAAGAGATGGTTCTCAGTAAGATTAAGAGAAGGCAAGCAATATATCTCTAAGACCAAATCTCAGTTATTAGGGGAAAAAAAGAAAAAAACAGTAGCAGACTATTTTTAAATCATAAAATCACTTTGGTCCAGGTAAGTCATTTCTACAAAATATATGCAACAAATAAGGCTCCGGTTTCAGAAGCAGATTGAAAGCAGAGATGGTAATTTAACAAATACCTTTCAGAAGGAAAATTGACTGTTAGGCATGTGGTTTTCTGACAAATAGCTTCTCTTTGTTACAAAGGTATAGAAGAAGAAGGAAGGATGAGAGCAAAGAGATTGAAGAGCAGTTGAAGACTTGAACATGAAAGCCCATAGCATGAAGATAAAAGGGCAAAGAGAGGTTATCAACCCAAGAGTGAATGTGAGATGCTCAAGTTAGACTTTTTCTATCTTCCTAATCTCCATAACACCATCCAACATTCATTAATCACTAAAGACGTTCCAGACCCTGTACCCTTGCCACTTGACCCTCATCATGTCATTTAATTGTCACAACAATTCTATTAAGCAAGATTATTTATACCCATTTTACAGATAAGAAAACAGAATTAGAGAGTTTATGAAAGTTGCACAAGGTCACCTAGTAAGCAAGTGGCAGAGCTGGAACTCTAACCCAGATCTTTCTTACTCCAAAAGTGTTAACTTCAAAGTTGCTATCTCCTCCCCACTGACTGCTTCCTTCTTCCTCTAGGCTTTTCCTTCTTCTCTTTTTACCACATGAATCAACAAAGCTCATTCAAAGATTACTTTATCCATCCTCTGGCTCTACCACCCGTGGACATGTATGAAAAAAGTTGAGAGTATGAGTTGAGGTGAACACCATTCATTCAATATGCTCACCTCCTGAATTCTTGATTGTAGCCATTTATGGAAAAGTTCATAAATCAAAGAAACTTTACATTTCCAGAAATATCCTAGCAACCCTTTTGCAAAACACATAGGGTATATTGCCTGGATTTCCAAATTTAAACACACTGAGCCAAAACTGAAAGAATAATTCCCATGGTACTATCAAAACTATATTATCCAAACTTCCAAAAAGGATATTCTACTTCAAGATCAATAAGTATAGACTCAGGTTGAACTTTTAGGGTTTATCATAGAGAAGTTGTCCACGTCTTTTTCTTTAAATCTAGGTGGATAATAATAGTAAGTAATATTTATTAATTGTAGTGCCAGGTTATTTTTAAAATAACCTTAAGAGGTAAGTGCTATTATTATTTCCATGAGGCAACTGAAGGAGTTAATATTTTCAGTCAGCCAGCTGGGAAGGTAGAGCTGGAAGTTAAACCCAGATCTTTCTCATTCCCACAAGAACACTTTTAACATTTGTGCATACCACCTTATCCTATTGGTAAGAATGAAAGCTTCATTCAACTTTTTAGGAAACACCACTGGTATTTTTTATTTTAGAACCTCTTTAAATGCAGCTCTTTCTATAAACTGATCCTAAATCGGTTTATAGTTAGGTCAGATAACTAAAATATTCATGTGCTATATACTTAATCTCAGGTAGACAAAACTGTTTTTCAAACTTCCCTCTTGTCTTCTACCAATGTAGGATAAACTGCCTCCCTTCCCTTTTTGCATTCTTCTGAATGTTTCTTTCCAAACCAGTCACTGGATTACCATTAAGCTCCTAAATTACTTGGCCTCTCCCAGGTCTCTAATAAGACTGTATTATTTAATGAGCCGTGTGAAAACATACTGTAGAAGAAATTGGAAATTTTTTAGGGAAAAAAAAAAAGATTGATAAATGATTTCATCCTGCCTTTTGTTTAATTGCATGCTAATTTGAGCATGTTAGTGTGGCTGAATTACTTAAACAATTACACTTAGAAAGAGCTTTTTCATAGTTAAGCGTGCTTAAACTGAGGTAGTACCCTCTAATTTGGTCATTTTACACAATGTTCCCTATGTAGAAGATGGAAAGAGACAACATATTCCATATTTCAACATGCCAGATAAGACACTAAGATAATCACTTGCAGCTTATAGGCAAAGTACTAATTACATTATCTATTCATGGAGAAGCATTGCCCACAAAGAAATTTAGAAGAATCAGAGTTTATCCTGCTAAGTACATGTAAACTATATTCTCCAAGCTAATAAACTCATGACATTTATCCATAGCAGAGAGAGGGAGAAATGGGGCTAGCTGCTTAATTCTAAATCAGGTTTTCATTAATTTTATTGAAAATATATCCAGTTTTTGAATAAACATATATTTCTCTGAAATCAGTGGAAGCATCTATTAGATGTTTTTTTTAAATATTTTAAAAGATGCTTAGATTACGTAAATGTTACACAAAAATTATAGGGATTCCCATGTTCCCCACCTCCCACATCTCTCACAACCTCCCACAACAACATCTTTCATTAGTGTGTCACATCACCTGCAATGGATATACACATCCTGGGGCCTTGCCACTAAGCATGGACCATAGTTCACATTGTAGACCACACTCTCTCCCACTCAGTTCTGCATGTTATATGCTGATGTAAAATGGCCTATATCTGTCATTGTAATGTCACTCAGGATAATTCCCAAGTCCTGAAAAAACCCCTGTATTACAACTGCTTTTCTCTCACCCTGCCCTCAAAGCATCCAGTGGCCACTGGCTCCACATTAATGTTGTAATTTCTTCCATTGAGTGAATCACAATATGTCTACAACAGAATACCAGTAAGTCCACTCTAGTCCATAGCTCTTCCCCCAATCCTGAGGAGTCTGGGATGGTGATGTCCACTCCACCTCCAAGTGAGAGGGGCCTTATATCCTATGGATAAGATGGATGGGATTATCCTGCCTGCAGCTGCAGACTCTCTCCATTCCCTGGGATGGCCATTGTCCATCATTATCTCCCCGCCAGGTGTCTTGGGTGAGTCCATTGAGCTGTTGAGTACGAGTTGCAGCTCCACCAAGATTCCAGGCACAGCTGGCACATGGGCAGGCCAAAGGCTCCAGTCTCTGGAAGAACACCTACAAACTCCAGCACCACATATAGGTTTGAATAGAAGGGACTGATGGACCATATGCAAGGAGGACTTATTTGAGTCCAACTCTGTCACTCTCAGGAGCACAGATTCCAAAGTAGAGCTCACTGATAAGGCATCAATCTCTGGAGCTATCCCCCTTTATCTAGGACTTGGGTGTCTCCAGAGCCTTCAGGAGTCCCTCTGTTTGGGGCGATATCCACTTTGGTGTTCTATGAGATCCTACTGAGGTGTGCATAAGCATTATGTCTGGCATGACCTCCCGCCTCTCTTTGAAGTCTCTTAACCATATGAACTCATTTGTCTTTACCTTTTCCCCCTTTTAGTCAAGGTCTTTTTCCAGTTGTATTGCCAGTTGGCATTTTGTAGTAATCCCTTGTTGCCAGGGAGGCTTATCCCCGGTAGTCATGTCCCACACTGGGAAGAAGATAATGCATTCATTTGCTGAGTTTGGCTTAGAGAGAGGCCACTGTGGAGGACAGTTTGGCGGTTCCTCAGAAAACTAACAATAGATCTTCCATATGATCAGCGATTCCACTATATACCCAGAAGAATTGAAAGCAAAGACACGAACAGATATATGCACACCAATGTTCATAGTGGCATTGTTCACTGTTGCCAAAAGTTGGAATCAGCCCCGGTGCCCATCAACAGATGAGTGGATAAACGAAATGTGGTACATACATACAATAGAATATTACTCAGCTGTAAGAAGGAATAAAGTGCTAACACACAGAATAACATGGATGAATCTTGAAGACCTTATGTTGAGTAAAGCAAGCCAGGCATTGAAGGATGAACAGTACATGACCTCACTGATATGAATTGAGGAAAGTGAGCAGTCTCTGAGAACTATTGTCTGAAAGATAGGTGTACAAGAAAGAGAAAGAGAAGAGAAAGTTGTGAGCCATCACCCATATGGACGTAACCCATGGTAAAGTGATAGAGTGTAGTTGCGTATTGAAGGGATAGGACAGGTGGGTAGTGATATTAGATGTTTGATATTAATTTATGCTTCTAACTAGAATTATAGAACTTTTACACCAGAAAGTCTCTGAAAGACAAATCCTTTCATATCAAGAATATGCTGTTTTATAAATTTTAAGGGGGGGTAATTGGAATCAGCAGACTCCAAACTGTTGAATGCAGATATAATTACTGTGCACTTCCAACATGAAAAGGAAACAAGTGAGCACCACTGATCATCTGCATGTAATTAGGAAATTGAAGTCAATTAGAATTACTCAGTTCAAATATTGTGATCCTGACAACAAAACACAATGACTGGGCTGCAGCTATTAAAGCCATAAGTTTTCTTTAGTAGTTCCTATTACATCTAGTAAGCTTTTTTTTTTTTGTTTGAATGGCTGGTGCTTAAGCACATACACTATTAAAACACAATGAACCATGATGACTGTGTGTCCTTATGGTAAGTCAACACTGGAGGTAGGGTGAGGAAAGGCGGATCTTGCTTGTTTGCATTATGTTGAATAGAGGCCATCTTCTCTTGGAAAGACATTAACAGCAGTGGGAAAACCTCAAAAGCTGATTTCAAATAAAAGAAATTTTACAGAACTTTGGTCGTTTATGGATGTTGATGTGGAAGTTAATGGAAATTAAATCATAGAAAGCCTTTTTTTCCCTTAGTTCCTCAAATGGAAATTTTCAACAAATTGTTCCCTAGCTAGCTTTTTTTTAATTGTTTTCCTCAGAATATTAAAAGTTTTGAAAAATCTAAAAATATTTTCTAAAAAGTAAAAGCATTAATGGACTATGGAGAAACACTGCCAAAACTTCAGAAGAAAGGTTTTGACTTGCAATAGACATAAATAATCTCTTGTATTCCCTCGGGTTTAAGGGGCCTCCAAGAGGTGCCCGTTAGAGAGCTACAACCTACTGTGAGACTCTCCTCTAGAGCATCTTCATTTCAGATGATGTTGAGGGGTAGATAAAAAAGCAAAGCATCTTCAATGTCTAGTCTTTTCACAGAAGTCCATGCTCCTAGGGATGTTATCCTCAAAGGAGAGAATTCAGAATTCTAAATTGAGGGTATAAGTTAGGTATTCCAGTACAGTGTGTGTGTGTCGACCATTTAAAAAATGGTACTATAAGGAACCATATGGCATGATATCGACAAATTAACTTTCTTCCACCATTTACCTGGCCATGCATTGCTGGTCACAGTGTTCAGAACTCTGAGATTAGCACGTGTCCTTTTACACATACATCAGGCCTTCCTGTGTGCCTCGCACGAAGACCAGACAATGAACACAGAACTAGTATACATAAGAATGGCTTTCAAACATCCTGTTGGGACACAGGTTGTTATCTGTAACAATAAGTATGACTACTAACAAAAGACTCATAATAAACTGAGTTTAAAATAGATTTAATAAAATAAATAATAAATGATTTATGGTTTCTATAAATTAGGACGTATTGATTTATTCCTCTAAGACCATTGTTTTCTCTCAGTTGAAGCCCATGTGGTTTCCTGACTGAGAGAAAAGGCTTATCCTATTCTGTGTAATTCAGAGGAAGTCCCTGAGAGTCAATTCCACATGGGAAAGTTCTTTAATATGTGTGGAACTGTGAGAGAAAAATATTGGTGGCTATTGCTAGACATAGACTTCTACGCATGCAAGTATGGAAGAACCCATGTTCATGGAAAGAGGTACCAAAGGACACTGAAGTTCAGACCCTGGTAAATAAAAGTCATTTATTTCAGTGGAGCCAGTTGTGTATTCACAGGCTTTACTCTCTTACCAACCCTCCCAGAAGAGAATTTTTTTCTTTTTGGCAGTACTCAAAGCCCACATCAGTTTTTCTGGTGAATAAAATGTGCTGTGACTATCTACCAGTAATTAATAGCCTTTCATCGAAGTACATAATATATAGGAGTGAATTTATTGTTTATGAGCATATCAATATCATTTAAAAACCGTGTGCTGGGATATAAAGGCAATGCTGAAGTGTAAAATTGCTAATGCAAGCTCATAGCCTGGAAAATGATTTCTTTTAATAGTTTTCTTCATTTAACAGTTCTTCATTTGAAAATGTTCCCTTTCAACTGCAGATTTTGTGGTTTGGTGCAGTGAAGGGGAAATTTATTACTTTGACACATTTATTCTTTTAACAGTTATTCATTTGAAAAAGTTTCACCGGATGCCTACATATTTTGCAGTTTGCAGTAAAATTCATTCTTGACTTTTTTTTTTCTCTAATGTTTATTCATTTAAATAGGTTCTCACTCCGTGGAACTGTTGCTAAGATTTCTTTAAAGTGCATCTTCCTGGGGTTCTGGTAAAGCAGTAATGTTTTCAACAACCTGTGAACTTCCCAGGGGATCTGCCCTAGGCTGGAGACAGAAAAGATGCCATGTCCTTAGCAAAGAGGAGAAGAGGCATTTGCAGGATAAAATTTAACCAACCATTATTAGGTGTCCTTAATTATAGCATTTATTATAATTTAGAAATCACAACCACAGAATATTTACAACTAGTTTGGGGGTGCAGTACGTGGCCATGAAAAATGTCTATCAAACTGTCCCACCTAGATTTGAAAGCAAAGGGTATCTGTCACAAATATTTTGTTTTAATATTTAATAAGACCAATCTAGCTTCAAACAAAACTTTTGACTTGCTTATTTTAGGGTTTTACCCAACCTGAGGAGGTGATATGTCATTCGTAACTTCACTTAAATAACACAGCTATTTATTCTCTCCTCTCTCCACCCATTTTTATCTCTAGTGCCAAAGACAGCGCCCACCAACGTAAGCGGAAGAAGTGGAAGGAGGCATGAGCTAGTCATCGCCTGGGAGGTAAAAAAGCCTTTACTCAGATGTCAGGACCGGTTGATTTCACAGAGAACAGAGCCACACATAGAGCATCTGTGCAGATGGGTCCAGAAGGCCCAAGTCATTTCAGTTGACTTGAAGTTGAGAAACACTTTGAGCATGTTTTACGCAGAGGAGAATTGTCAAAATAAGCCGTCCTCATCTTCATACCAGATCCTGACTTTCACTGAGATCAAACTCTCAAAATGGAATTCCCCTTCCCTATGAGCTTACGTAGAACAGACTTTGTATCTCTTCTTCCACTCAATACACAGTTTTCCTGAAATCAAAATTCAAAAGGAAAAAGTATTTAACAAATATCTACTGACTGGTCTGCTGTGGGCCAAGCTCTGTGTGAGGCATTGGCTGGTACCTTTGCTAGTTCCACGGCTAACTCTACTCAATCATAATCACTTCTTTCTAGGTGCACGGTTGATGCTCAATTTCAGGAAACTTACCCCTCTGTAGTCAATCCACATGTTTGTGATGAGTGGTGCTTTGCTTCTTTTCTACCTATGTTCAACCTCAGCCTTGCAATTTTTAGTGTAAACTTATCAAGGGTCCTACTATTGAATTTTAACTGTGCAAATCTTTAAAAACAAATTTAAATATAAACTATGTAGCCAGGAAATTTCTTGAACAAATACCATAGTCCAAATTTTTTCACATGTTAGGAAAGCACAAAAATACCAGAAGAAGGGTTTCACATTATTATCTCCTAGATATGCTGTGCAAAAGGCTCTGTAGAGCATTCTCTATGACAAGACTTTCCCAACCACCAGCCATATGACAGTTTCCTCCAACATGTCTAGTTCTAGTGTGGAATCCAAGGACTGTTGTTTCATGTACACGACTAATTGGAGGTACTCTTGATAGTCTTCTTAAATGATAATTGATTTCATTTAATTTTATGTCTCTTTCCTTTAAAACCTTTTAGGTTTCCAAGGATTGCTAAAGTGATTTGATATATGTTGGTTTCCAATTTACAATAAATATTTGAGATTCTTCTTTTCTCTAGTATCCCTAATAAAAAGAATTGAAGATTTAGGGGAAATTTTTTTAAATACCATTTTGCAGTAATCAGTTGCATCTTGTTCTTTAGACAGTGTCTGAAGAGTTTCAGAATGGGGAAGGCTTCGGCTACATTGTGGCTTTCAGACCCAATGGAACACGTGGCTGGAAGGAAAAAATGGTGACATCCTCCGAAGCCTCAAAATTCATTTATCGAGATGAAAGTGTCCCTCCTCTTACTCCCTTTGAAGTGAAGGTGGGCGTTTATAACAACAAAGGAGATGGGCCTTTTAGTCAAATTGTCGTCATCTGTTCAGCAGAAGGAGGTCAGTTTTCTAATCTCTCTTATTTTTATACAACATTTTAATATTTTGTTTTCTAAATAATGAGAGTTTATTGTACATAAATTAGAAAATGTGGATGAGCCAAAAGGGAAAATAAAAATCTTAATAGAATATTTTTCCAAGCTTTTTTCCAGATTTTTAAGTAAAACAATGAAACATCCCATATATATCGCTTTATGCTCTTCACTCCCTAACTATATATGCAGACATTTTTCCATGGTTCCATGATAATACCTATTTTAGTAATATCTGCAGTGTATTCTGTTCTCTGGATGGACATTTGACCAATCCTTTTTATTGTGAAATTTAAATAACTTTTATTTTAACACACTAAATTTAAATTTTATGTAAACTAAATATAAATAAGGACTCCATGCATGTGACCCATAAATATTTACTTCTAAATCCATGCACAAAGTGTCATGCTGATAAATATCAGACAGCACTTCCTGTCGGAAGGTTTTCACACATGACATCATCAAATACTCGTGACAGACTTAATAGGCATTATTATCTCATCGTGCAGAAGGAGAAATTGAGGCTCAGGAAAAAGTAATTGCTAAATTCATACAGCTTCTAATTTGTAACTAAACCCAGGTCTGTCTAACAATTAAATCCTTGATTTTTCTTTAACATGCTGCCTTCACATGCATGATTTCATTTAATCTGCAGGATAGAAGTACTAGGTAGGGCAGCACCTAGAAGGCAATATATCCATTTTACAAATGAGTGAGCCGTAAAACAGACTAGCTCACGGCTGTAGTTAATAGGTAGTATAGCTAAAGTGCAAACCCAGAGTCCGACATCAAAATCCTGGTATCTTCCATGTTTTAATACAAAAGAACAGTTTTCTGAGTGAGGGTGAAAGAGCCAACTCATTAATATTAGCTTTTTCTCTTATTCCCTTTTCTATTCAAGTTCAGAGTTTCAGTACCCTACAAGGAAAAATAAGGCTTTACATTCCCTAAATTTGACAAATGACTGAGAAAATATTCCACCAAAATTATCTCTCATTTGACCTTCCAAATAAGCATCGTCAGTATAAAGCTTCTTTCCATTCCTAGCGCCCACCTGTGTGATTTGAGTAACTCAGGATAATTATTAACACTTGGGGTTCTGTGAAGTTCGTGGAAGGAAATAAACAAGGGCATCTGGATATTGAAGAACAAAGTTAGTGTTTGATTTAAGGAAGATGTAGATTTCCCATACAAGCTGGCTTGTATTGTTTTAAATAGAGCCAAATGTTGGGGCCGTAGAGACAGTTCATCCTATTAAAAGACTGACCAGGGACGGAGTGTCAAGTGATGCCCAGGAATCAGGGGTTCCAGTGAGATACTCAGGCAGCAAGTTTCTGAGGTGCTTTCAGATAGAGCCAGCATTCCATATCACTTGCATTATCTAATTTAAGTCTTGTAACCTACTTTGAGGTAGGCATCTGAGCCCCAGTCTACCTTTGACAAAACTGAGGATCAGAGAGGATAAGTAATATGCCCAAATTTATACCACTAGTAAGTGACAGAGCTGGGATTTGACCCAAATCTCTATGACTTCAAAGCTCATGCTTTTAACCACTATCCAATACTGCCTCATTAGGAATGTGTAAATCATATTTTGTGTTATGTTTTACTCCAATTATCTATTTTGAGGTACTTGTTTATTTAGGAAGTGTATATGCTCATAATTTTTAAATTGCTTCAACTGAATATTCAGCTACCCCCAAAGGTCCTATGAGATGAACTGGACAATCTGTGAATCTGCTTCGTGTGGTGACACCAATCCTGCCTTTAAGAAGTCCTTGTCAACCTCAACCTTTGCTTTTGAATTAAATTTTAGCAGCCACCATGGTTTTTTAATACCGTATTCCCTGAAACATGAAATGGCTTGCCTTTGGAGGTTTCTGTTTCAAAC
>JAQZBX010085694.1:0-13107 GCA_029593785.1 Cabassous unicinctus
AGTGGTGGCTAGTTTGTGCAGAGCTCCAAATTCTTGGAAGATCATTAGAAAAGCTTTGCCAGACGGGCCAATATTGTTCCAAATCCATCCTGGGAGGCGGAAGACCTTGAAGTGCTTAGTCTCCATTTACACATGCACAGCCGGTCAGCCAAGTAATTATCTTAATAACCCAAAAAGCACACCAGTGACCTGGGTTCCAGCTGCATTTGTGGCTGTTTCACGTGCTTGCCTCAGCTCTCTGATACGCTTTGAACTCATCCCTCTTAAACCTCATTTTTACAAACGTTCCAGTCATTTAATGTAATTTATAACAGAAGCACATTAAAAGGTGATAGCTTCCTTCTCCTTTACACTGGCATTCTTTTCATTTTGTGCACGTCTGATGCCAGAATCAGCTTTTCCCTTACTTAATGCATTTTTAACTACCTTTATAATCAAACACAAGCATTAAAGGGATTTAATATTTGCTAATGGGATGCCACGAGTCCTATCTTGTTCTTCTCCCAGGCGGCCTCTCTCTTTGGGTTTCATGCTGGCCATAAATCATTTGGGGACCATGTTCTCCATTTCTTTTTCTTAACCTCAACTTCCATTTTTCTCTCTTACCCTTAGCTTCATCTATATTGGCAAAGTGAAGTGAAGAATTCAAACTGTTATCCAGATAATCCGACCAAAATTTCTGTATGGGAATTTAATTTGTTTATTTGTTTATGTCTCTTGGAAGTGAAAGTAGAGGCTTACTTTTGACTCTAAATGACTTTGACAATCACCTTTATGGGCAAACCCATGGCCAGTGGACTTTTGCTGCAAGAGGATCTAGTTATACTCCTAACACAAGTGCTACTATTTATCTTCTATGAGCCTCAGGCTTCTCCCTTCTGTAAAATCAGGATCACAGTTCCTAAATGACCAGGCTGTTGGCAAAATTAAAAGAAAGTTTTTGCATGAGGAAGATGTTCTATATATTACATGTGTGTGTATGTATATATGTATATGTATACATACATTTGTACATATGTATATTGATTTTATATTGCACTTTACAATTTATGAAATACTTACCTACAGTTTCTCTTTGATCTTCAAAACAGCTCTGGAAAGTAAGGAGCCTGAAATTAAATGAGGAGAAATGGCTTGCCCAAGACCACACAACTAGTCTAAGAGTTGATCTGTATAACCCCAAAGAGCTTCACGTCCTCCTGTGTTGATACTCCATGCTCCAGCAAGTTCGCTCAGGTATTGGTTGGTAAATCTGAATGCACACTGGAACCACTTGGACACATTTAAAAAAATATTAATACCTGAGTCTCATCCCCAGCAATTTGGATTCAACTGATCTAAGGTATGCCTGGGCATAAGGATATTTTTTCCCCTTGGTCTATCTCTTCATTTACTTAAGTCTTCTTTTTCAATTAAACTATTTTGAGATATGTACAGATTTGCTTAGGGCCATAAGAAATAATGGAGATCCCACTTATCTTTTACCCAGTTCCCCCAGCGGTAACGTCTTGTAAAACTATAGTATAATGTCACAACCATCATATTGACATTGATACAGTCAAGACACAGAACCATTTCACCACCACAAGAATCCCTCTTGTTACCTTTTTATAGCCACACCCACCTGCCCCTACCAACCATACCTAACTCCTGCTACCTACTAATCTGTTCTCCATTTCTTTTATTTTATCATTTCAACAATGTTACTTAAATGGGATCACAGTATGTGCTCTTTGGGAATCGGCATGTTGCACTCAGCATAATCCCCTAGAGATGCATCCAATCTTGTTGCATAGATTAATATATTCCTTTTTATTGCTAAGTAATATTCTACAATAAGCACCCACCACAGTAACCATTCACCTGTTGAAGGAATCTGGGTTGTTTCTAGTTTTGGATTATTATGAATAAAACTGCTACGAACATTCATATACAGGTTTTTGTGTGAAGATAAGTTTTCATTTCTCTGGGATAAGTGCCCAAGAATGCAATTTCTGCATGGTACGGTAGTTTCATGTTTAGTTTTATAAGAAACTGCTGAATTGTTTTCCAGAGGAACTGTACCATTTAACATTCCCACCAGCAATGTGCGAGGGATCCAGTTTCTCATCTTCACCAGCTTTTGGTGCTGTCACTATTTTTTTATTTTGGCCATTCTGATGGGTGTGTAGTGGCGACTCATTGTGGTTTGAATTTGCATTTCCCTAACAGCTAATGATTTTGAATATTTTGTAGTGTGCTTTGTCTGCCAACTATAAATCCTCTCTGGTGAAATATCTGTTCAATTTCAATGTCCATTTTCTAATTGTTCATGTTTTTTAAGTGAGTTTTGAGAGTTATTTTTATATTCTAAATATGAATCCTTTGCTGAATATTTGCAAATATTTTCTCCCAGTCTGTAGCTTGTTTTTTTTTTATTTAGCTTCCACTTTTTAAAAAAATTAATATTTTAGAACAATTGTAGATTTACAGAAAAATTGAGCAGATAGTACAGAGACTTCCCATATAATCCTCACTCCTTTCACACAATCTACCCAATTATTAACATCTTGCATTAGTGTGATACATTTGTTACAAATTAATGGACCAATATTGATACATTATTATGAACTAAGGTCTATAGTTTACATTTGGGGTCTCTCTTTGCATTGTACATTGTACATCCTTTTAATTTTGACAAATGCATGAGGTCATGTATCCACCACTACAGTAATTATATCCAGAATAGTTTTGTTGCCCTAAAAATTCCCTGTTTCCTCTATTCATCCCTTGGAGTGGTTGCCTCACTCCAGACCCCTGACAACCACTATTTTTTTACTATCTCTATAGCAGGGTTCTTAACCAGGGGTCCACGAGCTTGACTTGAAATTCAAAAAAACATTCTTGTGGGGACATGTTGGTGCAGGTGTGATATATTTATTAAATAATACACAGTATAGTGTGGACTTAGTAAGTGGTCCGTGGCTTTCACCTGACTGGCAAAGGGGTCCAAGGAACAAAAAATATAGTTTTGCCTTTTCCAGAATTTCCTGTAGTTGGAATCCTATAGCGTGTAGACTTTTCAAAATGGCTTCTTTCACTTAGCCATATGAATTTAAAGTTCCTCTATGTCTTTTCATGGTTTGATATAGCATTTCTTTTTTATCTCTGAATAATTTTCCATTGTACAGATGTATCACAGTTTGTCCATTCATCTATTGAAGATCATTTTGGTTACTTCCAGCTTTGAGCCATTTTGAGTAGAGATGCCTGGAACAGCCATGTGCAGGTGTTCGTGTGGAGGCAAGTTTTCACCGTAACTGGGTAAACAGCTAGCGGCACGAGCATTGGGTCATATGGTAAGACTATGTTTAGCTTTGTAAGAAAAGGCCAATCATCCTGGCCCCCTTTCGTAGCTGTGAGGGCTGTGCGCGGAAGCCTGGGTCCCCGCCACGCGCTTGTCCCTCCAGGGCGTCGTGACCACCCCGCTGGTTTGTTAAGTAAGAAGCAGGTGCTGTTCTCAGCGTTGTTTCTCCAGATCTGTGTCTTTCCGGTCATTTCTTCAAGGGAAACGACATGACTTGGTTGGAGCAGAGCTGTAAGTGTGGCCCGTGCTTGGCGGGGCGGCGCTGAGCTCAGAGCGCCGGTCCGCCTCCCGCCCCTGCGGCCACGGTTGCTCGTGTGCGTTTGAGTCTCCAGGCCCCGAAGGCAGAGAGCCTTGAGAGCGCGGTCTCCTGGCGGGCAGAGCGCACGCACCCCACTGCCCGCCCTGGCCAGGCCCGGCTCCCAGCTGTGCCCCACACGCCAGAAAGCGCTGACCCTGCAGCGGCCACTGCCCCGGAGCCCGGGCCCCGCTCCCCCTTCCTGCCTGCCGGGGCGTGGGGACCCCCGCACGAGGCCCTACCGGGAACTCGGGGCGCCCGCACCCCGCTTTCCCACGGCTGCCGTTTGGTGTCTTTTCAGAAAAAGGGAGAAAGGCTGTCGGCTGTCCCCGCGTGTAAAGGCCATCATCAGCTTCGTCACGCGCTGTTTCTAGGGGGAAAGGAGATTTTTAAGGAAGGGCAAAACCCAGCGAGAGCGCACAGCGCATAGCGGAGCGGCCGGCGGCGCGTGCTGCCCCCCTCTCGGCACTAGCCAGCGCGCAAACACCCGCGTGTAAACCCTGTGTGTATGGCGGTGCCTTTTCCGGCAACTCTTTCCTTACCTGGTAGTTCTCTTGTTTTCTGAGTTGTTTTTAACGAAGGGGAAAAAACGAGCCTGATCAATGAGGGAGCCGAGTCCCCTTGCCCGCGGCCTCTGCGCTTCTCCGCCTGCGCCAGACCGGCGCCCGCCCGCACCCGCCCGCACCCCACCCCGGCAGCCCACGCAGGGAGGGTCTGGTTCTTGCTTTAAGTTAGAAGTCAAAAATGACATTTTTTTCAATTAAGGAAAAAACACGCCTAGACTTTTATAATCCCAGGAGCGTTTCCACGCATCCTGTTCTCTCCTGCGCTGCTGCTAATAAGACACGACTTACTCTACTATTCGAAAACTATTTTTATGTATTTAATGTACGATTCCTTGTTTATAAAAGCCAGCTTAGAAAAGAAAAAAGAAAAGAAAAGAAAAGAGGCCATTCAGTTTTCCAAAGGGGCTTTACCATTTCACTTTCCCACCAGCAATGAGAGTCCCTGTTTCTCAGCATCCTTGCCGGCATTTGGTATTGCCAGTTTTTTGTTTTGTTTTGTTTTTTAGCCATTCTAATAGGTATGTAGTGGTATTTCCTTGTTTTAATTTGCAGCTCTTTAAGGGCATATGATGGTGACACTCTTCTCATATGCTTATTTTCCATCTGTATCTTCTTTGGTGAGGTATCCAGATATTTGTCCATTTTTAAATTGGGTTCCTTTTTTATTGTTGTTTTAAAAATTCTTTTTATATTTTGGATACAAGTCCTTTATAAGATACGTTGTTTTGCAAATATTTTCTCCCAATATGTGGCTTTTCATTCTTTTAACAGTATCTTTTGCAGAGAAATTTTTAATTGTCACAAGGTCCAACTTCTCAATTTTTTCCATCATGGAGCGTGCTTTTGGTGTTGCATCTAAAAACTCATCACCAAATCCAAGGTTATATAGATTTTCTCTTATGTTATCCTCTATAAGTTTTATAGCTTTGCATTTTACATTAGGCAAATTACCCATTTTGAGTTAATTTTTGTGAAAGATGTAAGGTCTGTGTCAACCACCCCCACCTCCTTCTCCTTCTCCTCCTCTTCATCCTTCTTCCTCCTCCTCTCTTTCCTTCTTCTCCTCCTTCTTCTTCTTTGCATATGAACCATTTGTTGTTGTTCCAGAACCATTTGTTGAAAAGACCATATCCTTTCTTCATTGAATTGCTTTTGTTCCTTTGTCAAAAATCAGTTGACTACATTCCGGTAGGCTCTCTATTTTGTTCCAATGATCTAGTTGTCTATTCTTTTGTCAATACCACATTGTTTTGATTTCTGTAGCTTTATAGTAACTCTTGAAGTTGGATAGTGTCAGTCCTCTGACTTCATTCTTCTTCCTTAGCATTGTGTTGACTGTTCTGAGTCTTTTGCCTTTCCATATAAACTTTAGAATCAGCTTGTTGATATATAAAAAGTAACTTGCTAGGATTTTTGTTGAGATTGCACTGACTGTATAAATCGAGTTGGGAAGAATTGACAGCTTAATAATATTGAGTCTTGCTGTCTATGCACATGGAATATCTCACCATTTTTTATTTTTATTATTTTTCCTTTTTGTGTTTATTCTCACCATTTATTTTTTATTTCTTTCAACAGAGTTTTATAAATTTCATTATATAAATCCTATACATATTTTCTGGATGTATACCTAAGAGTTTCATTGTGGTGCTAACGTAAATAGTATTGTGTTTTAAGCTGTAGCTTGTCTTCCTCTTAAAAGGGTCTTTCACAGAGCAAAAATGTTTAATTTTGATGAGGTCCAATTTATCAGTTTTTCCTTTTACAGATCATGCTTTTGGTGTCAAGTATAAGAACATTTTGCTTAATCCTAGATCCTGAAGATTTTCTATGTTTTGTTACATAAGTTTTATAGTTTTATGTTTTATTTTAAGTCCATGATTCATTTTGAGTTAACTTTTGTATAAAGTGTGAGATTGAGATTTTTTTGTTGTTGTTGTTACTGATGTCCAAATTGTCTTTTCTCATTCACATGGTAGTTTTCCTGGTTCCTGGTATAATGAATGCTTTTCAATTGAATCCTGACATTTTGAATATTATACTATGAGACCTTGGATCCTATTTAATCTTCTTTTATTGTAGGCTGTCCGCTATTAAAGTACAGCTCAATAGCCAGGTAGGTGAATAAGTTGGGCTTTCCACTGGGCCTCACCACCACCACCGTGGCAAAAGAGGGGCATTGACTCTCACCACTCGTTGCCCTCCAGTGGGGGTGTAAGATCAGCAGTCACGACAGAGTAGGAGAGGAGGAAGCTGAGTGCCAGCCAGCTTGTTCTGCCTCATTGATGCTGGAGGAGACGGAGGTTCAGCTTGCACTGGACCTTCTGATACTGCCCTGTTGAGGCAGTCTGAACATGCTGCCTGCTTCTGTAGAGTGGGAGGGTTTGGTCACAATGACACCACAGGGGCTGGGGTGGGCATGGTTTTTCTGTTGGTGTTTGGCTGGAGTAGAGCAAGTATTACCAAAAAAAAAGTTTCTGTTATTAGGCCACCCTTTTCTCAGTTCTTTTGCTAGGGGCATCTATCTGGTTTTTTCTTAAAGCTTTTCTTGACAATGCCTGTTGGCAGTTCTGGGTTGAAGGCTTCTAGAGTGCCTTTTACCGCTGGGGTATATGGGAAGCAGTAAGGGAACCCAGGAAACTCACTGTGCCTTTCCTCTGGTCCCAAGCTCTCTAGGCAGGTCACTGTCTTCTTTCCACCTTTCAGAGTCTTCCTGTGCTTATTTGTTATTTATGTCCAGGATTTGGGGGTTGTAAGAGGGAAGACTGGGGGAGTACTTCATCTTGCTGGAACCAGAAGTCCTTGGCATTAGGATTTTTTAAAGCTCCACGGGTGATTCTAATATGCAACAAAATTTGAGAACCACAAGTCTAAGACAGGAATTTTGCCCACCGCTGATTTACTGCCACCCTTCACAAAGAAACAAACCCCTCTAAGCAGACAGCATGCTCTGTGGTATGTGTACATGTGTGTACCTAGATAGGTATGTACACATTGAGGCATGCACACACCAGGGTGAGAGGAAGAGAAGCCCTCTCAAACACCAAGAGGCTATTTTTCTGTTTGAGCTGCAATTATACCGTCCACATCAGATCGCTGCAAACCACTTGCAGTCTTGAATGAGTCCTTTTGGCAGAAAGTGCTTGGAGCTATCAAAATGTACCAAGCTGCGTTTTTAGTGAGGGGAATCAAAGCGTTGCTGGCCACAAAAAAGAAGAGGGTCTTCTCAGTGCTCAGAGGTCCAGCATTTAGGTTCACAGCCATGCAAGTGCTTGTTGATACCTTTCTGGTCCACACGTTTTTCTCTGCTGGGCACTTCCCGCCTGAAACCGTGGAAGCGGCTCTCAGTCTTCCGCCCGCAATTGCTCACGGGTCATCTTTAAAGCACTGCTCTTTTCTCTGACTTCCCCACACTCTTCAAGCACAGCCCTACTGCTTTTGCTATGATTCATTTGATTCCTAGTTATTATTTTACATATTTCTGAATGCAGAAACCAAGAGAATGGGGGCACTCAGAAGCTGTGCAGTGCCTTCTGGAATGTCAAAGGATCAGAAACTGCAGATTCTAGGGCTCCCTTTCAGGAAAAGAACGTTTTTCTAGGCTGAGTGCTGCCTGATAAGCTGTTGGATAGTTCTGGTGAGAAAAGGAAAGACCAGGCCCCGAGGCTTCCCCAGAGCAGAGGTTCTCAGCTGGGCTGCACATCAGAATCACCTGGGGGCCCTTTTAAATCATTCTGAAGCTTCCCCTCTGCGCCCAGAGGCTCTGATTTGATCCGGAGTAGCCTGAGCATGAGTACTTTTCTAAAGCTGCCTGAGTGACCCTAACATGCAGCCAGGATGGAAGGGCTGTGAACCAGTCCCTCAGGGATCCTGCACTGTTCTGGGAAGAAAGAACCACAAGAGATCACCGCCTAGCAAATACAAATGCAGGAACCTGTGGGCACTAAATTCAGCCGCATTCTCCCGGACCCTGCTCCTGCCTGCCCCAAGCCCACACAGGCTGCAGAGAGGATCAAGACGCGGCGTCTGTCCTTTCAGCTGAGCTGTGGAGGCAGGCCCGTGTGCAGCCGATCAAAGCCAAGGCAGCTGAGCCCAGGGCCACACAACGCGACAGGGCACAGGGAGGACGCGCCCCGCCCAGGGGTGCCAGGGAACGCGTCGCAGAGCAGCGGGCATCCCGGCTGCCCTGGGAGCACGCGTGGAGCTTGGACAGGGGCTGAAAGACGTTCTGACCTGAAGGAGCAGCATCGCGGTCACCTGGCACCTTCGGCTTGTCCCACACCACGGCACAGTTGCTTCTTTACCTCTGAGCACTTCCACTGTGCTTAGTATGGGCCGTCAGGCCTCTGAGCAGTTTCTTTACTAGGAGAGTCTATCAGAATCACCTGGGGAGCCTTTTCAAACGCGGATTCCTAGGTTCTCCCCAGGAGTCTGGAGGGGAAGGTCCATCCTGGTGCTCCTTTTTTTTTTTTGGCATAAATAACAGTAACGTGTTGGCTTACAGTTTGGAGGCAAGAAGTCCAAAATCAACGTCTGAGCAGGCCATGCCTTCCCTGGTGTGCCTGTTCTGGTGGTGGCTGGCTGCCAAGGCTTGGCTCAGCCTTTGCCTCCATCACACAGCAGTCTGTCTCTCTGTCTCCTCCTGTGGCTGCTGCTTCCATCCAAGTTCCCCTTGCTCCTGAGGACTCCTGCAGACCGGGTCCAGGCCCACCCTGGTGCACTTTGGCCTCCCCTTTGTTTCTTGTGAACTAGCTGCCTAGATGCTTCTGCCACCCACCATTTCCCTTGCGCTAATCCCCCCACCTTCCGCCTCTGCCCGTCCCCTCCCCCATACAAGCTCTGGGACGGGGAGTTGGCGTAGCGGTGGGGGAAGGGGTAATTAGTAGCACTGGCTGATTTCTGTGGGGTAAATACTCCCACCATGGCCAATTGCAAGCTGTCAACAGTTTAACAACTGGCTGGCAAAATTCCACCAAGCGGCTTTTGCAGCCCGGGAAGGACTGGCTACAGGACAGCACTACCCCCACCCCACACTGCCACCCCTCTCACTACCCTCCCCAACACACACACACTGGTTAGGACCCACATTACAAGAAAATGTAGCCACAAACCAAAAGAATACCACGTCAAATAGAACACACTTAATGACTTGCCTTGTAATAAAGTAAATTTCCTAAAAACACTATGCAGATAACTCTCAGGGTAAACTTGGGGCAGGGGTTTGGGGAGCCCAGGCTGCCTAGAGGAGCAGCGATGACACGGGGTCTCAGGCAACCTCTTGTTTTGTGTAAATGGTAGGACTTCACCACTGGATGTCACTCTAATACTTCTGATGTCTCTGGAAACCTCAGGCAAGATAATTGTCTCTGTTGAAAATCTCAACATCCTTTACCTTTTAAATCTTAGAATGATAATGTTATTTGGTTTTTATTGAAAGCAATTATTATTGAAAGATATATATATATATCCCCCTTTAGGAAAGAGATTGAAAACATGCAGAGAGATGAAACAAGCACAAGAGGCATTAGATTTGGAATCACCATGCTTGAATTTATCCCAAGACGGTGACTGATCAAGTGGGTGAACATGAGCAGGACTCTCAGCCTCTCCAAGACTCGTCTGTAAAATGGGGAAATGTACTTGTAACTTCCACCTCACAGACAGGGATAAGTCAGATTGCCCACTCTGCGCCATGCTCTGGAATGGGCTCTGAGAAGACCAAGATGAGGGGGACCCGGTTAGCGCCCTCCAGGAATTCAGAGCCTAACCTTGGTGACAAATAGCTAAACAACTGAATATAGGATAATGATTAAATGCTCTGAGGCCCCTGCTCTTCAGAGTTAGTGCATCTGACGTTCTTTAATACCCTGATAAAAATTCTTCTTGAAGGGCTGGTCTTAATATTTCAATTCTAAGAAGCCTCTCCAGTTCCGGCCCCTCCTCCACACAAACTTTCTCCAAAAGAATACCATTTATTAGAAGGAAAACTGAAGCATCTAGAATTTTCCCTGTTGCGAGTGAGTAACAAACACACCTCACCCAACTAAACCATCGTGAGGTAGCGGGCGCTCTAGGCATGGTTAGAGGCAAAGGTTCACAGGAGGTCATGAGGGCACCAGCTCTGCGTCTGAGATGCCCTGAGCCCTGCATTCCTTGGTGGGTCAGCTTCAAGCTGGCTTCCTTCCTGAGAAGAGAAGCTACCCCAGGGCCATCCATCCCAGCCTCACACCAACCTTCCGAGCCAAAGGCACGTGGTTCACTCCTCAGGGGAGGCTGAGGTCAGGTCCCATGCTCACCCCCGAGCCAATCACTGTGGCCAGGGAGGTGGAATGCTCTGACTGGCTGAGTCCGAGTCACCTGCACCACCCCTGGAACTGGAGCGGAAAGTCTGCCCTGGGGCCACATGCGATGCCCTTGGAGAAACCAGTTGTGGGGAAGAGAGAATCGGCGGCCTCAGCTATAGGCTCCATTTCAGGAATGTTAGCTAGACCTGAGTGGTTTGGGGTGGGGCGGGGGAGAGAGGGTGCAGGCAGGGACGTGATGTTCCCTCTTCTCTCCCCTGTACTAGCTCTGCCCTCATAGAATTCAAACTTGCCTGAGGACTATGCACCCGGAGGCCCCTCTGCCCATCCCTCTCCTCGACCCACCCCCTTGTTTTCCTCATGCTGCCGCGACAAAGTACCACAAACTGGGTGGATTAAGACAACAGAAACTTCTCTCACAGTTCTGGAGGCTAAAAGTCCAAAACCAAGCCGTCGGTAGGGCCACGCTCCCTCTGAAACCTGCAGGGGGTCCTTCCTTGGGTCGTCCTAACTTCCGGTGGTTTGCGACAGTCCTCGGAGTTCCTCGGTTTGCAGTCACAGCACTTCCATCTCTGCCTTCTCCCCTGTGTCTGTCTCTGGGTCCAAATTCCTCTCCTCTTATAGGGACGCCAGTCATATTGGAGTAGGGCCCACCCTAATGCAGTTTCTCCAAAGACCCGATTTCCAAATGGGGTCACATTCATGGGACCCGGGGGTTAGGGTCTGAACATGTCTTTTGAGGGGACACAATTCAACCCATAACACTTGGTAACTGGCATTTCCAAATCCCACATTCTCCAGAACGGGAAGTCATCCTGTGCTGGAAGCCCCACCTCAGGCTGCAGCTCCCCCAGCCTTCCTTCTCTGCCTACTTTCCTGCATCCACTTTCCTTCTCCCAGAATCAGGTGGAAGTCTCTAGCCTGCTGCAGCCCCCTACCCTCTACCATCCTCTTCATTTGCGGACAGTTTGCACATCCATATTCCTCTACCGTCACTTTAATGGTACTGGGGTCTTAGAAGGGTGAATTGATGAACGCGCGGTCGGTCCGTGGACTGTCTGAACCTGCAAGCCACTGACCCAGGCTTTTCCACAGAAATCAAGCTGTTACCTGAGGAGGCAAGTTACTGAGGATGTGGGGAGTGAAGGGAAGATAGGAAGGGTGTGATAGTTTGAAGGTGTTATGTACCCCAGAAAAACCATGTTCTTAAAGGTAATCCATTCCTGTGGGTGTGAACCTTTAATCAGGTCACTTCAGTTAAGAGCCTTTGATTAGATTATTTCAGTTAGGGTGTGGCCCAGGGTGGGTCTGAATCCTCTTACTGGAGTCCTTTGTAAATGAGATGAAGATGGAGAGAGAGAGAGACAGAGAGAAAGCCACAGAAGCTGAGAGAGAAAGCCACACAAGCCAGAAGCTGAAAGCAACACAGAAGAGTAGAGACCTGCAGATGCGGCCACGTGCCTTGCCATGTGACAGAGGAGTCCAGGATCGCTGGCAGCCGGTCTTCAGGGAGAAAGCATCGCCTGAAGATGTCTTGATTCGGACATTTTCATGACCTCAGAACTGTAAGCTTGTAAAAGTCAACGCATTTCCAGTATATTGCCTTCAGCAGCCCAGCAGACTAAAACAGAGGGAGTGGGGATAGACACAGGTTTCCAGAAATCTTCAAGCCAGCCTGAGGAAGAAGGCTCACGTGTCAGCACTTACTGCTTACTGCCTGTGTGAAAGGCACATCACTTTCCCTTCTTCAAATCTTAGGTTCCCTCTATCCTCTATAGCTCAGTGGGGTTTTAGGATCAGTATCAGTCAAGGTTCTTGGGTTGTAAACAGAAACTAAAGCTAGCTAATTAAGCAAAGGTTATGTTCAAGCAGCAGGTATATAAGACATCAGAGTGGTAGGGTCTTTGCAACCTGGAGAATATAGGTCCCACTGAAAGAATTCACATTTAAGAGGGAAAAAAATGTATACACTGTGCTGGCCAAACAAAACAGGTCTAGTAGCCTCTTTTAGCCTATGGGCCTCTAGTCTGCAAGCCGTCTTTATAAGAAAAAGCTCAAGTTTCCTGCATGGCACCAAGGCCCTGCCAGCCCCAAGGGTACTCAGAGTCCAGGCCAAAAGCCCAAGTCTAGGCCACAGGGAATGACTAGGCGGCCTTAGGGAATAGACTGTGTGGTTCTTCCATGTCCACGGCCCCCAGCACAAGGTCCAGGACAGAGGGAGCCCCAGCAAGTGCCCCGTATCAGGACTTTCTGGCTCAGGGACATTTGATAACCCATCCAAGATTACACAGCTCACCAGTGTCTGATCCCAGACATGGTCATGGGCTCCATCGGGAGTTGGGGGCAAGGAAGAGGGGCAGGAACCACCCTCTTCTACGTAGCTGTTCACATATCTCATCAACTCTCCCTCAGTCCCCAAGCCAGTAAACGTTCACTGTGCCCAGCCCATCTCCATTTACATCTTTCCAATACGGCACCTCTCCCCTCCCACCCTCAGGAGCACCAAGTTATACCAGCTTGGCTGTCCACGGGGTGCCCCCACTGGCTGTGAGTCCAAGGGAGGTGTTGTGGTGTGAAACCTCCCCCTCCCTCTCTCTC